>CM077166.1:8492516-8530495 GCA_039583875.1 Platanthera guangdongensis | reverse complement strand
TCCAGGGGAGTCCGCCCAGCTGGCCAGAGGCCGCCCCTTGCGGGCGGCCTGGGCGGACTCCAAGGGGGAGTCCTCCCGGCTGGCCGAGGCCGCCCCCTTGCGGGCGGCCTGGGCGGACTCCGGGGAGGTCTGCCCGGCTGGAGCGAAGGCCGCCCCTGCGGGCAACCTGGGCGGACTCCAGGGGGAGTCCGCCGGCTAGACGGAGGCCGCCCCCTTGCGGGCAGCCTGGCGCGAACTCCGGTGGGGGAGTCCGCCCGGCTGCGAGCGGGAGGCCGCCCCCTGCGGGCGGCCTGGGCGGGACTCCGGGGAGCTCCGCCCGGCTGGAGCGGATGCCGCCCCCTGCAGGCGGCTCGGGCGGACTCCGGGGGGAGTCTGCCTGCTGGAGCGGAGGCCGCCCTCCTGCGGGCGGCCTGGGCGGACTCCGGGGGGAGTCCGCTTGACTAGCTGTGAAGCGGTGCGCCCTCCTGCGGGCGGGATCCTGATGGTAGATTGCCTCCTGCAAGGAAAAGCACTGCACAGTTAGCGGGCCTAAACCGCATGGCCTGCGAGGGTGAGCTATGGGAATAGCCGTGTGTCGTCCCGCAGGGCACGCGGTTGCTAGGAGACCTAGGTGGACAGGGAAAACTGTCCGCCTACACTGGGACTTGTCGCAATCAAATGGGAGAATCTGAGGATCGCGACTAGCCAGCTGGCTACCTTGGGAAGGATTGACGATTTCTGGGTTAACATAATCCCACACACTTTTTTAAGTTCTCGAAAAGTTGGAGACCCACGAAAATTGTGATCCACCGCAAAGGAAAGAGAGGGGGGCAAGGAGAGATAGAACCTGAAGACTCTCCTTAGAAGTTGGTGCTTCCTGTCTATTTTCCTGCAAGAGGAAAGTTAGGGTAGGCATGTATGGGCGGTACATCGAGTGTGTACCTGAGTTTGCCTTTGTAAAACGAAAAAAGGTGTGTCTTCCACTAAGTTCTGTAAAACGGTAGTGAGAGGAAAACACAAAGGCATAATAACTTTCAAGTACCTGGAAGGAACTTGCAAATCTTTGCTGGTTTATACAAAAGAAGAGTTAAAAGTACGCACAGTACATGAAAGTAACTTGCAAGTACCTGAATGGAGCTTGCAAGTGTCGGTTGATCTCTGCAAAATGAGAGTTAAGAACAAACATGATATATGTGCGCAACTTGCAAGTACCTGTGAATAAACTTGCAAGGGTCGCTGATCTCTGCAAGAAGAGAGTTAGGAGCGGGTATTGTATACAAAAATAAGCTGCAAGTACCTGGATATGACTTGCAGGCATCTGCTAACCATGCAAAGAGAAGAGTGAGCAGCAGAATAGAATAATGAATTAAACTGCAAGTATCTGGATGAGGCTTGCAGGTGTCTGTTGTTCTTTACAAAGAGAAGAGTTAGAAGCAGACAAAATATATATGAAAGGAGCTTGCAAGTACCTGTGGAGAAGGCTCGCAAGGGTTTGCTAATCTCTGCAAGGAGAAGAGTTAGAAGCAAACAAGACATGAAAATAACTTGCAAGTACATGTGGAGAAGGCTTGCAAGGGTTTGTAATCTCTGCAAGGAGAAGAGTTAGAAGCAAACAAGACATGAAAATAACTTGCAAGTACATGTGAAGAGAAGGCTTGCAAGTGTTTGTTAATCTCTGCAAGGAGAAGAGTTAGAAGCAAACAAGACATGAAAATAACTTGCAAGTACCTATGAAGAGAAGACTTGCAAGTGTTTGCTAATCTCTGCAAGGAGAAGAGTTAGAAGCAAACAATACATGAAAATAACTTGTAAGTACCTGTGAAGAGAAGGCTTGCAAGTGTTTGCTAATCTCTGCAAGGAGAAGAGTTAGAAGCAAACAAGACATGCAAATAAACTTGCAAGTACCTGTGAAGAGAAGCCTTGCAAGTGTTAACTGTTGATATGGTGGATGGACATAAGCAAAATGAATGCCGGAATCCTTTTGGTAGGTCGGATTAACCTGTTCATCTGTGAAAGAAGGCAATTGATAGCAAAGAGGTCTATACTCGGAAGGACTAAAGAAGGCAGGATGCCGCTACAGGTGTTCCCCGTGGGCCTTATGCATCGCTCTGCCTAAGAAAATCATCCTGAGCATAGTCCTACTCAAAGAGGGCTGGCCGCGCATCCTCTAGGAGGGCTCAAAAGAGAAAAGCAAGAAGAAAAATCCTGAGAAGGATCGCTAGAAGCACTGCTCTCTTGCCTTGGGCACAAGCATCACTGATCAATGAGAATAATTGCGCCAAGAGGCTATAGCTTGTCTGTGGATTGATCAGTGGAGTTGTGGGAACCCGAGAAGGCACGGATCGAGAATACCATAGAGTGTTCAGCCATCACAGTTAGGTGATGATAGAAGAGACAAGGCTACGCTTGATCGTCATTGCTTGTCAAGTAAAGATCATCATAACTGTAATGTATCCTTTGCAAAGCACAGCAAAGCTAACACATGGGGCTCCCTTAGCACACACTCTGTGTCAGATGCCGGCTAGGATCCAAAATCTGAAGCCCAACATCGTGATTGAACTGCTCCACTACACATATGGGTATACTCCTGCCATATGTGGTCGAAGCGGTGGTGCCAGAACAAACTACGAAGGGAACGTTTCAGACTCGGTGATATCTCATTGGCGTAGTGATCCCTCAGAGAGAAAATTAGAGGAAGGAGCATCACAAGAAGTGAACTGTGTCAGTATAAGATCCCTGAAAAAAAAAGCTTTGTTGAAAAGCAAGAAATGAACACTGAGAAGTGTTTGGTAAAATGAAAATGTTTGAAGAGAGAAAGAGCAAGGGTTGAGATAACCCATGAAGGTTGTTAGGAGCTTTGGAGGACTGTGAAGTCCATTTTTTGCCTAGAATAGCCTTCCAAGCACACCCTCGTCATCGGCATCGAAGCATTCGACGGCTTGGTTAACAACGAGGAGAGGAGGCTCTTCGACTTGGTTCACTCCCCTTGAGGAGCAAGGAACATCTGCAACTTCTTTGCCCTTTGAAGTTGTTGGATCAGGGCTTTCTTCTTTGGGGAACAGGTCATGCATCTTTCCCTGCCGGAGCATCCTTTGCACAAGCTTCCGGAATGCTCGGCAGTCTTCTGTTAGGTGACCTGGTTCTTTGTGAAATTCGCAGTAAGGTTCTGAACCCCTAGATCTTTGATCAGCTGGTCGATAGGGCTTCTTGTAGTTTGCCCTATCTCTCATGATTTGGCTTACTTCTAGCACGGCGTCGTCGAGATCAGACTCATGCAAGTCGTTATCTTGCTGCTGATGAACTACTGCTGCTTGAGAAGAAGGAGCTAGTGGTAGCAATGAATCCTGAGCACGATCGCGGCTCAGGAAGGAGTATCGATGGCGATGAATCCTTCTCTCCTTCCTTGAGTGAGTTGGGAAATGATTGTAAGGAGACCTCGGAGGCTGCTTGTGAAAAGGATCTTTCTCTGATATGAGCTTGGAGACTAAGCCTGGATTGCTCTTTTCGCCTCGGATATATGAGTTGGCTAGAGCAATCAACTCTTGATATGCCCTTGGATCACAGACATTGGCTTCAAATTTGAGAGGCCGTTCACGAAGACCGTGGATAAGAGCCACTCGGTATATTTCTTGATCAATGATCTCGATGTCCAGAATCTCTCTCTGGAATCGATCAACGAATTGAGACCAAGTTTCATCACTGCGCTGTCTGATCTCAAAGAGGGCTTCAGGACCACCTTTCTCTTAGTAGAGGTAGAGAATCTGAGAAGAAACTCACTTCGTAGATCAACGAAGGAAGTGATGGAGTGAGGACGCAGGCCATAGAACCAGTCTCTTACTTGCCCATCAAAGGTAGTCACAAGGAGCTTGCACTTAGTTGCATCTGAAAGAGTTTTTGAGAGCAACGACTGACTCAAAAGCTTGAAGGTGCTTTACTGGATCAGTCTCTCCAGTGTAGATTGGAAGTCGAGGCTCTCTGAAGTTTGATGGAGTAGGCTCATGGAGAACGCTCTCGGTAAAGGGTGATGGCTCTTCCTGCTCTCCACAGCATAGGGATTAAAGGGAGCATAGGCTGTTGCTGTAAAGAAAGCAGGGGAATAAAAGGGAAAAGCTGCTGCAGGAGCAAAGGCAGGAGCTGGGGGGCAAGGATGACTTCCTTGAAAGTTGAGAAATCTTGCAGGACTTTCCCAGGCTGCTCCCCGGAAGAAGTTTTGGCGAGCGATGAACTCTTCATCTTGAGGTCGCAAAGGGGCTGCAGGCCCTTGCGGAAAGGTTGGCGTGTAAGGCGGATAGAACAGCGGGCAAGCTTGAGAATAAGCTTATTGATGCTCCGATGTTGGTGTTGGGTTGATTGGAGCAGCTGGAGCAGCTGGAGCAGCTGCTGGATGAGCGTCTAATCGCTGTGTGATTGCAGCAAGAATTTTGTTGATCGCTTGGAACTGTTGAGCATTCTCACGGCGCGACTGCTCAAAGGCTTCCCAGAGAGGATCTTCACTGGGACTTGGAGCAATATTTTCGGCTGATTGATGATCTGACATGGTTAACTGTTGCTTTTCACTGCCTGTTCGGATAGGAAGACCGCGTGTTAACTGTTGATGCGCGAAAACGACACCTGGGGAACCAGCCAGCTAATACGGAGGGAGTGTTCGGTCTCACAAGCTAAGAGAGGAAGAGGATGGAGGAAGCTTCTGAGTGCTCGAGAGTGGAGCAAACAGCTTGTCAAGGAGGGTTGCGAGGATAGAGGAGAGGAGAAGCTTGGTCAACAGAGAAGGTTGACCAAGTGAGAAGGAGGTTGATCAGGAGCTGTCGAGCAGACGGTTAATATGACGGTTGCATGCAGGTTGGTCGCCGAGAGAGCTGAGCTGAGCTAGGAAGAAGAGAGGAGGGGCCGCTAGCAGCGACAACAACACACTTCGCCCGGCGCTGCTTAAATGTCACTCTTGCGACGGGCTTTCCTTTGATTAATAGCGAGAGGTTACAAGCTTACTAGTACACCTTCACAACAAAGCATTAAAGGGGTACAAAGGGAAGCTGGCGGCTAAGGGAGAATAAGTTGCCAGAGACTAGAGAAAAGAAGCTGCCAGAGACTAAGTAAAAGAGGCTGCCAGCAGCTGTGGAGGACTGGGAAACTGAGTCCGCAGAGCTTGCTGGCAAGCTGCAGGCAAGCTGCGGAGGAATGCACGGGCTGGAAAATGGTGTCTGCAGAGCTTGCTGGCAAGCTAAGGTAAGCTGTGGAGGACTACGCGGACTGGAAAACTGAGTCCGCAGAGCTTGCTGGCAAGCTGCAGGTAAGCTGTGGAGGACTGCGCGGACTGGAAAACTGAGTCTGCAGAGCTTGCTTGCAAGCCTTGTCTCTTCCTCTGGTCCTCCTGAATGAGAGGTATCAGGGGCTATTTATAGGCCCGGAGAGGACTAACTAGAAGCGGGGCCCAGTGACGTCAGCATGACGACCTGCGCGGACTCCGCGGACTGGAAAAACGAGTCCGCCAGGTTGGCGGGCGAAGCAAGCGGCAGGAGGCAGGGAGAGAACGGAGACCGCCCCCTTGCGGGCGGCCTGGGCGGACTCCAGGGGGAGTCCGCCCGGCTGGCCGGAGGCCACCCCTTGCGGGCGGCCTGGGCGGACTCCAAGGGGGCGGTCTCCAAGGGGGCCCCTTGACTAGCTGCGAAGCGGGCGCCCTCCTGCGGGCGGGATCCTGATGGTAGGTTGCCTCCTGCAAGGAAAAGCACTGCACGGTCAGCGGGCCTAACCGCATGGCCTGCGAGGGTGAGCTATGGGAATAGTCCGCCATCCCGCAGGGCACGCGGTTGCTAGGAGACCTAGGCGGACAGGGAAAACTGTCCGCCTACACTGGGACTTGTCGCGATCAAAAGGGAGAATCTGAGGATCGCGACTAGCCAGCTGACTACCTTGGGAAGGATCGCCGATTTCTGGGTTAACACAGAGTGCAGAGAAGGTTGGTGACTATGTGACTCGTCTGCGGACGCTCACAAACGAGATGAAGAAGAATGAAGAGGTGACAGATGACTTAAGTTTCATGGAGAAGCTCTTGCGATCTATGTCTAAAAAGTTCCGGCATGTGCTAGTGGCGATTGAGGAGTCGAAAGATCTCACCATGATGACGGTAGATGAGCTTGTTGACAAGACTTTTCTTAAAAAAAATCTATGAATACATGTTTATTTGATTTAAAAAATATATAAGGATGAAAATTAGTGAACCCGTCGGATCAGCCCCATGAAAATCTGGATCGTGAAATAGATCTCCTTCATTTCTTGTGGATCCCCATTTTCGTAAAGCGACCTTAAAAAGATGTGATAGGTCAGTTTTACAATTCAAACACCCTGCCTTCAAAGGTATCAAGATCATCTCCATTTTTGACGAGATGAAGGGATCTATTTCATTATCAAAATATATTTCTTGTTGGTCCAACAGTTTCACTAATTAATCTCTTTCTTTTATAATTTTTTTAATTCAAATATCTTTCAAGATTATCTTGTCTATTGAGTGAAGAAATGAATCCCCTACATTTCAACGTCAGAATGAAGAGGGTCTGGATCCGCCTTCGAAGAGAGTTATTCTTGGGTCCGGGTCGAAGATCAGGAACAAGATCAATAGAATTCCACCATTCAGTATTTAGTGGGGTTCTCACAAAAAAAAATGTCCGTACTATTCAAAGCGGGACCCCCTACACGGTGAAAACCTGGACCAATGCAAATCCATCATACTATTCACTGCGGGACCCACTATCTGGTGAAAATACTGGATTTTCCCAAAAAAATTCTCCTTAAAAGCAAGCCAATAGCAGCTTGACGACTCCGTTAATTGGTTGGATGCTAGTTATGGATACAGCGTGGCTTCGAAGGAAGCAGTATCACGGCGGCGTCATCATCTTCCTCGTGTTTGAGATCGACCACAAAGCAAGCGGTGTCAATTCTAGGCCACTGATGCCGGCCGGTAGGCTGTAAAATTAGCTTTGAGCCAGCGTGGTGTCCGCCACCTTTGATCGATTTGCTATATATATGTACTATGTCTTCTTCAATTCCATCTGCAAAATATTTAAAAAGAGAGCTCCGACGTCGGATCACAGGATCAGGATGAATATAATCTCCAGTTCTTAGTACGTCTGTAGTCCATTATGTTTACATGATAAACCACAACCAAACTATCATGTTCTCCAGATATCATGCATTCATACATGCATGCGTGCACGCATGCATGAACATGTTGTTATTGTATGATGCTCCACCGGTTTGGACCGGTCCGGTTCATTTTTTGCCTATTGCCATATATATAAGCTTGCACAGGAGGGTGAAAAAATCCCGATTCATCCTATTCCTAAACCTAACCTAAAGTATCGGGAGAAAGGAAAGCAGAGCGGCGGCAAGATCGGAAAGAATCGATCTAGGAGAGAGCAGCGGCGGCGGTTTCGGACCCGATCGAGCGGCATCGAGCGATCGAGCGTGGAGGGCTTCTCTTCTCCGGCTACATCTAGGAGGAAGAGGAGCGGCAGCAAGCCTCCAGCGGCGGCAAGATCGGGATCGGCATCAACCTAGCAGCGGCTTCGGTATCCCGATCTTGCGATCGGGTTCGGCTTGGGAGAAGATCCGGCAGCGACATCGGGAGGGAGAAGTGGTGGCGTCGGGCATCGGACGCTTCTTCTCCGGCGACGATCGGCTTCGGGTGGTTCTTCTTCGGCGACGGCCGGCGGTTCCCGGGGTTTCTTCTCCGGCGGGCATAGGGCCCAATCTTGGGTCGGCGGTTCTTTCTGTCGGAAACGTGTATGAGCTCCTGCTACTTCAAAATCTTCTAAGTACTCGGCGAGACCGCTACAAACCGCGCGACCTCTACCTCCTGGCCGAGTACCAAACCTCGCGGCGAGCTCCCTCCTACTCGCGCGAATCAACCAAGCGAGCTCGCCTACAGCACCTCGCGCCTAGACCACCAGGCGAGACAGCACCCCACTCGCGGCTTCACTTCCCAACTCGCGTGGCGAGGTCCGTCTACTTGCGACCTGCTCCTGCGCGAGCTCCACCTGCGAGAGCTACACCAGTGCGAGCTCCCCCTGCCGAGATCACCAAAACGCGAGTCACACAAGGCCGCGAGTTCTCTCTCGCTGCGTGCTCACCAGACCGTGCGGCTTTTACTTCTAGCCGCCCGGACAGAAAAACGCACCAGCGCTGCAGCGCTCCTCTTTCTAAAACGGAACAGGAATATAAGAACTTTTCTCTATTTCATCAATCTTTGAAATGAACTACAAAGGGCCTATTTATAGGCAAAAGGAAAACTCTCCAACTACCCCTATTAATTACATCATTAACTCTCCATCATAAATGCATTAAAAACTTAATAATAAAAAAAACTTAATTATAAAAGTTTTGACAATTTGACCGAGTCAAATTGTCAACCCAACAAACTCCCCCTCAAACTTGGCAGCACATGCCGAGTTTGCCTTTGAGCCTCAGGAACGTGTCCACCTTCAACGCCTTGGTGAAGATGTCCGCGACTTGCTCTCCGGTCGGGCAATACTTCACTTCCACTGTCTTCAACTCTACCTGCTCCCTTAGGAAATGATACCTTGTCTCGATATGTTTGCTACGCCCATGTAGCACGGGATTCTTCGCGAGCTGGATGGCCAACATGTTGTCCACCAACATAGTCGTTGGCCCATCCACTCCATGCTGCAAGCTCTCTAACAGGTTCCTTAGCCAAATGGCTTGGCAGGTGCCAGCTGCTGCTGCAATATACTCAGCCAGCTCGCAGGACGATAGAGCTATCGTTGCCTGCTTCTTCGAGCTCCAAGAGAACACTCATGTTCCCATATTGAATGCATATCCGGAAGTGCTCTTCCGATCGTTCACATCGCCTCCATAGTCACTATCGGAGTACCCAACCAACTTCAGCTCCTCTCCAGTGGAGTACTTCAGCCCGTGACCTCTTGTCCCGTTGATGTACCTCAGGATCCACTTCGCTGCCGTGAAGTGGTCTTCCTTTGGCTCCTCCATATGCCTGCTCACCACTCCGACCGCATACATGATGTCCGGTCGGGTGAAGGTAAGGTAGCGTAGACTGCCCACCAGACTCTTGAATAGGGTAGGATCCACCGCTCCTTCCTTAGAATCTTTCTTCAGCTTCAACCCTGGGTCAGCAGGAGTGGAGATAGGCTTGCTATCCTCCATCCTGAACTTCTTCAAGATTTCCTCTGCGTACTTCTTCTGGGATATGAAGATCTCATCTTCTCCCTGCTTCACTTCCACTCCCAGGAAGTAGTTCAACTCTCCCAAGTCTGTCATCTCAAATTCCTTCTTCATCATGCCCCGGAACTCCTCATACATAGCAACATTGTTTCCCGTGAAAATCATGTCGTCCACGTAGAGGCACACAATCATCATGTTGCCCTCCTGGTCCACCTTGGTGTAGAGGGCGTGCTCTTTGATAACTTCCCAAAAGAAGTTATCTAGTACGTCATTTTGATTTAATAATCACGTATAAGGAAAAATATGGATTAAATAAGGAAAAATATGGATAAATTCATACTTATTTTATTTGTGATTAATATGTCTAATTTTTCATTGTTTTCTTGCTAGAAATGCTGAAGAAATCGATTCAGAGAAGCAAAGCTGGAATTATTTTTGGACTGCGCAGGTTGTTGCAACAACCTGAAAAAGTTGTTGCAACAACTGCTGGACGGATTTCGAATTTTAAATTCGAATTTTGCGCCAAAATGAAAACTGAAAAGAGGCAACTTTTGGTAAAGGGCTGTACGTTTTTAAGAGTATAATCTCATACCATATAGGGGGAATTAATTATCATTAAGGAGGAGATCTTGGAGCCATCATCTTGGAGATAACTTGGAGAAGAAGAACGAGGGCAACCCGGATCTTGGAGGAGTGTTTTGGGCCGACTTGGAGAGCAAATTTCCTGCACTATCTTGAATCTTTTTCATCATGTACTGTAAGATCTGTCTTATTTTGTGTGTTGCTTCTCTTGCCATGAACTAAATTCTCCAAGCCTTGTGTAAGGAGAGTACTATGTGTGTTTTTATGGTGTATTTTTCTTGCTTGTTGAGATTTGTTGGATGATTTGTTATCTTGTGAACTCTTGAATCTACTTATGAGATTTTTGGCTTTGATCTTCATCTTGTGTTGCGTTGCGAGAATCGAGAGATGAGTGACATAATATATGCTTGAAGGTCAATTCATTGCACCGCAAGAATCGAGAGACGAGTGGTGTAAAACGTTTAACCAAAGATCTCCACTTTTGCATTGTACTTCGAGATTCGAGAGAGGAGAAGTGCAATCGCTCATTAGTTCACCGTAGTTTAGAGGAGTGGAGGAGACTCCCTCCTTTTGCTAGCAATTCGATTTTTATGATAATCAATATTCTTCATTCATCCTAAGTTAGAGATAACTAGGAGAATTTAAGACGTTAGGATTTCCGAGATTCGAGAGATGAGGATTTCTTCTATAAAAATCGTTGCATGATAATTCCTTCAACACTTTCCACTAATACTATTTCTCCACACCATTTAGACGCACATAGGAAATCCGAAATGCAAGGCTAATTTCTCCAATCGGTAAAAGAATTTCTAAGGATCTCCGTAGTTAGTTAAGTTAATTAAATCTTTATTAAAATTTTCATTACTTCCAAAATTATTTTACTCATCTTGTTTGGATTTAAAGAACGGTGTAGCTAGTACTTGCAAGCATTAGGTTAATCACTTCTCTGAGGGAACGATCTCACTCACACTTTATTACTTGTTACGGCACGTGCACTTGCGTTATTATATACATCTATTTCGGGCGTATCAAGTTTTTGGCGCCGTTGCCGGGGAGGTGTTAGTAATCTATTGTTTATTTTCTTGCAATATTAGTAAACCCTAGTATTTGGAGGTCAAACTTTTATCTTGTTGAATTTTTAAGTTGTTTGTAGTTGTTCTTTTATTGTTATTTTATGCTCTGTTAGTGCATGTCCAGATATCGATCCATTGAGTTATTGCCATTAAATTTAGAG
This sequence comes from Platanthera guangdongensis, assembly GCA_039583875.1. Lineage (NCBI taxonomy): Eukaryota > Viridiplantae > Streptophyta > Magnoliopsida > Asparagales > Orchidaceae > Platanthera > Platanthera guangdongensis. The sequence continues at coordinate 8,519,508 of CM077166.1, read as the reverse complement.
ATTGAAAGGACGTGTAGGAGAAATCGTAAGACTTTTCGTTTAGAACAAACCCAATCTTCAACCATGAATCCATACGATAACCATCAGGAAGGTCAGGATTTAGGAGGTCAGGTAGAACATAATGGACACCCTGTTGAGCAAAGGAGAACGTGTCGTGATTACAACATGCCTCTACAGGGAGGGTTGCAATTTAGTATAGCTAGGCCTGCAATAGAGGCCAATAATTTTAAAATTGACTCTGTGGTCATGCAACTCGTTAAAAATAGTAAATTTGGTGGCTTTAATCATGAAGACCCTAACTCTCATTTGAGAATGTTCATAGAAATCTGTGATACGTTCAAGATTAATGGAGTTTCAGAAGAAGCCATTAAATTACGTCTGTTTCCTTTCTCGCTAGAGGGGAGGGCTAAGGATTGACTAAATTCTCTACCCAATGGATCTATTACCACTTGGGCATTCTTGATGGAAAAATTTTTAGCCAAATACTTTCCCCCATCTAAAACGGCTAAGCTGAAGCGAGACATATCAACATTTATGCAAGGAAATAGCGAGACCCTTTATGACGCATGAGAACGTTTTAAAGAGCTACTGCGTAAGTGTCCCCACCATGGCTTAGCTACCCACCAACAAGTTTGGACGTTCTATAATGGTCTCCAAACGGCTACCATGATTCAAGTTGATGGAGCCGCGAGAGGGTCACTTATGAATAAATACCCAGAAGATGCCTATGCAATATTAGAGGATTTATCCTCTAATAATTACCAACTTGTTGATCGGCAAGGGTCATCTTCTTCTACTACTGGATTATACCAAGTGGACCAATTAACTTCGTTTGCGGCTGAAATGACATCCCAATTTAATTCAATAAATAAAAGGTTAGACGCCTTGACGTTAAACCAAGGTCAATTTCACCCACAGGTTAATAGTATTGTTACTCCTCCTTCCACCGCTAGTCCAACTCTAACCATCGAACAACTTTTAGGACATAATGAAAACGTTAACTATATAGGAGGGCAGTACAAACAAGGTCATAACACCTACTCGAATAATTATAATCCGGAGTGGAGAAACCACCCCAATTTATCATGGAAGAATAATTCAGGGTCTACTCCTTCGCACTTATTCAACAACAATTCTAGTCACCCTCACCAATATCACAATCCTAATCAAACGGGACCTTCGCAGAAATTATCCGATGAAGTCATCTTAGAGTTCATGAAGAATAATGAAGCCCGTTTTTCTAGTCTAGAAGGATCCATGCGCTTAATTGAAACACAATTGGGGCAAATTGCATCCGCACTAAATACTAGACCTCTAGGAACATTACCAACCGATACAACGCCTAACCCAAAAGGTGACAACCAACACTGTAAGGCGGTTACTTTGCGGAGTGGAAAAGAATTGGTGAGCAGTTATAATAATAATCCAGTGGCAACTGATAATGTGCAAAATGAAGTAAAGAGTGATAAAATTCATGAACCTACTAAGAGCGTGGAGGAAGAGTTAGAAGAAGTGGGAGAGAATAAAGAAGAGAAGAACGTAGAGGTGCCCGCAAGGGATAAAAAAATAATTACATATCCACCACCACCATTGCCTCAAAGACTTAGGAAGAGTAAACTAGATCACCAATTCCAGAAATTCATAGAAATATTTAAGAAACTTCAAATTAATATCTCATTTGCTGAAGCCTTAGAGCAAATGCCCAGTTACGTAAAATTTATGAAAGATATTTTAAATAAAAAGAGAAAATTTGGCACGAATGAAACTGTGGCGCTGACCCATGAGTGTAGTGTAATCCTGCAAAAGAAACTTCCACCCAAACTGAAAGATCCAGGAAGTTTCACGATTCCATGCTCTATCGGATACCAATTTGAAGGGAAAGCTTTGTGTGATCTTGGAGCAAGTATAAATTTGATGCCACTTTCAATCTACCAGAAGCTGGGCATGGGGGACATTTCTAAAACTTCGTTAACATTACAGCTAGCTGATAAATCGCTCACTTTCCCTAAGGGTATAGTGGAGGATGTTCTTGTCAAAGTTGACAAGTTCATCTTTCCTGCAGACTTTGTAGTTTTGGATATGGAAGAAGACAAGGAGATCCCTCTAATTGTAGGCAGACCCTTTTTAGCAACCGGAAAAACTTTAATAGATGTCCACAAAGGGGAGTTGACTATGAGAGTCCACGATGAACAAATAACTTTTAACGTTCTTAAGGCCATGAAATTCCCTAGTGAGAAGGAAGATGAGATGGAGGTGGTAAACAATATTTCACTCTATGACTATGAACAAAATAGTGAGTGGAATGATTCGAGTATAGACGAGGATATAGGAATTTTGATGGACGAGGTAGAAGTTGAGGAAGTGCAATCTGATGAGGTTAGTCATGAAGAAGTAGAATCTACTGAAGGAGAAGGTGAAGAGTGCTTTCAAGTGTGTGGGAATCGCTTGGTGTCATTTCATAGGGCGGAACCCCTAGATATGACTGAACGGTCTTTAGCGGACAAACCTTCTACGGTTTGCCCGCCCATCTTAGAGTTAAAACCGCTTCCTGAGCATTTGTCCTATGCATATCTAGGAGAAAATGATACACTTCCGGTAATAGTGAATGCTAGACTACTACCAGAGCAGCATGACAGACTATTGGTCGTTTTGAAAAGATATAAGTTAGCCATAGGGTGGACAATAGCCGATATCCGAGGCATTAGTCCTTCCTTGTGTATGCACAAGATCCTTTTAGAGGAATCTTGTAAGGGGTCCATCGAGCCTCAGCGCCGACTTAGCCCTCCTATGAAGGAGGTGGTAAGAAAAGAGATCATTAAGTGGTTGGATGCAGGAATCATTTACCCTATATCTGATAGTTCATGGGTGTCACCCATCCACTGTGTACCTAAGAAAGGAGGGACGACCGTAGTTATGAATGACAAGAACGAATTAGTCCCCACAAGACTAATCACAGGATGGCGTATCTGTATTGACTACCGTAGATTAAACAAAGCGACTAGGAAGGATCACTACCCGTTACCATTCATAGACCAGATTCTAGATAGATTGGCCGGAAATGAGTTTTACTGTTTTCTAGATGGATATTCCGGCTACAATCAGATAACGGTTGATCCAGACGATCAGGAAAAGACAGCGTTCACGTGTCCCTTTGGTATATTCGCATTTAGGAGAATGCCATTCGGGCTATGCAATGCGCCAGCCACGTTCCAACGTTGCATAATTGCAATAATGGCGGATCTTATAGAACAAGACATGGATCCTATTGACTATGGCATAGAGGTCTTCATGGATGATTTTTCCATCTTTGGAAAAAGATTCAATGCTTGCTTGTTGTGTTTGGAGAGAGTGCTTGCTCGTTGTGTGGAGACCAACCTAGTGTTCAATTGGGAAAAATGCCATTTTATGGTACAAGAAGGCATCGTCCTTGGACACCGTGTGTAACAACTCCATCCGTTCATATGATATATTCCTAGCAGCAGCAGCAACACCAGCAGGAGCATCAACCTCTATGCGACCCGCTCGGCTCTCCAGCACCTGTGCAAGGACAATCCACCCAACGGTGGCAAACAAAAACAACGGTCAGCGTTCAGCTGACCAAATTATAACGACCCTACCCCTCCTCTCGGGGCAGCGGTATTTTCCCTACAGGCATATCATATCACAAGTATGGCAAGCTATATCATCAAAGGTGCTTTCACGCACACAAGCCATCACAACCGTTCGCCGCCCGGCCCAACGGTCCGTGCACTCAGGGCACATTCTTGGTGTTCTGGCAACCTCTTGCCCACCACCGTATCAGGGTTATCACCCAACGATAACACTCTTGAGCATTTACTCCATGGCGTGCAGCCGGAGTTAGTCCTCGGACACCGGGATGGCCCGTAGCCCCCCTTTGTGTCATGGCGCGCAGGCCGAAGACTCTTGCTATGCGCTCCAACAGACCGCACTTTTTGGTCTCACGTCAGACGGACATAGCGCAGGTCGGATCCTCCACCCCCCGTTGCTCAAATCGCCTTGCCTTCTCCGAGTACAGCGTACTCACGGCTATATCAAAGGCGCGGGTCGGTCTCACCAATCCTGTTCCTGGCATTCAAGCCTGGGTATGTCACTATACCCATTTCCTCACAGCAACAACGGGTCTTTCCTGGGCGCACCAGTACTTCCTGTGATTCTCTCCACAGGTGGACACCGCATAAGCACAAATGTCAGGGGTCTTTCCTGGGCACACCAGTACTTCCTGTGACTCGCTTCACAGGTGGACACCCTATGACATCAAGCATCACAAAAAGGGCCTTTCCTGGTCCCACCAGTACTTCCTGTGCCTCAACCACAGGTTGGACCCAAAACCACCACAAGGCTATTTTCCTGGACTACCACCCCAGTACTTCCTGCTACTCCTTTTCGCAGGCATAACCCATAGACTCCTTACACTACACGTTTATCACGGAGTCTTCTCCGGTTCGTATGCAACATCACCAATCCAGACCAACCTGTCCAGATGGGCTTCACACAGCATGCCTATTCCGTACTCATTTCCGGATCTATATGCAATACCAAGGGGATTTCAAGCATCCACCCAAATGACTCCCAAAAGCAGCCACCTCTTGGTGGGGGAATCAAAAGATATGCCAAAACAGAAGCCTTCACATGGCTAGGAAGAAAAGTCGTTACCCTTGACGATCGCTTCGGTGCCATGGCTTGAAAGCTTGCTTGCAAGACTCGCAAGAGCGTTTCCTCCGCAACGCTGGCTTCGGATCTCTCGCGGTAAACCGCAGCACCACCAACAGCAGCCCCCTTCCCTTCTTCCTCCTCCTTTCTCTCTCTCTTTCTCTCTCTCTTGAAGAAAGATGAAGGCCAATTCAAAGTGAGGATTCTTTTCTGAATTCGGCCCTTAAGGAAAAAGAAGAAGAGCTTTCAGCCCTTGGATCCAGACTGAAGAAATGGACGGCCACGATTCTGCCAAAAACACACATTTTGACCCGACACGGCCTCGAACACGGCCGTGTGCCTGGCCGTGTGCCTCAAGCGGTGGTCAACCGACTTATCCAAACCAGTGACACGCCCACGGGACACGCCCGTGTCATTGGCCGTGTCACCAACACGCCTTCAGACACGCCCGTGTCTGTGGCCGTGTACCTTGGTGAAAAAAATCACAAATCATCCCGAGACTTCACACGGCCTGTGACACGCCCGTGTCCCAGGCCGTGTGCCCAGACACGGCACAAAGACACGCCCTGTCGAATTCTCGGCGGGCTGAGTTCGTCGCCTGATTTGACACGCCCTGTGACACGCCCGTGTCACAGGCCGTGTTCAACACTCGACACGCACTTCTCGACACTCGACGATCGTCGAGTAAAAATCGTCGAGCATGCGACACGGCCTTGGACACGCCCGTGTCTTGGGCCGTGTGCCTCCTCTCGACGAATCGTCGAGACCAAAAAAAATCGTCGAGACAAAGCCCAATCGTCGACACAACTCGACACGCCCTGCGACACGCCCGTGTCGCAGGCCGTGTCACCTGACACGCCCTGGGACACGCCCGTGTCCCAGGCCGTGTCACCCAAATTTGCCTGTTTCAGAACTTTGGGCTGTTACACCGTGTATCTAGAGACGGGCTGGAAGTGGATAGGGCAAAGGTTGAGGTGATTGAAAAATTACCTCCTCTCAAAAATGTAAAAGCGTTAAGAAGTTTCTTAGGCCATGCTGGATTCTACCGAAGGTTCGTTAAATACTTTGCCAAAATCTCCAAGCCTTTAAGTGAGTTATTAGGTAATGAAGTGAAATTTGACTTTAATGATGAATGTTTGGATGCATTCACTCAATTAAAGACACGGCTGATTACGACACCGATTATAGTGGCCCCCGATTGGGAAAAACCCTTTGTATTGATGTGTGATGCAAGCGACTACGCAGTTGGGGCTGTTTTGGGGCAAATGCGGGAGAAGGTCTTTCAAACTATAGCATACGCTAGTAAGACTCTTTTAGAGGCACAAATAAATTATACCACAACCGAAAAGGAACTACTAGCTATTGTGTTTGCCTTTGAGAAGTTTAGGTCTTATCTCCTTTGCACCAAAGTGATAGCATTCACCGACCACGCAGCTATTCGCTATCTTATGGAGAAGAAGAATGCTAAGCCACGATTGATTCGATGGGTGTTGCTACTGCAGGAGTTTGATTTAGAAATTAAGGATCGGAAGGGGGTAGATAATCCGGTGGCGGATCATCTTTCTAGGATTGAGTGTTCTAATCCACTATTGCGATCAGAGATTAACGAAAGATTCCCTGATGAGTGGGTGTTGGCCATGACCGAACAATGCATACCTTGGTATGCAGACTACGTGAATTATATTGTTAGTAGAGTCTTCCCACCTGACTTATCATATCAACAAAAGAAGAGGTTTTTGCATCAGGTACGCTCGTATTTATGGGATGAGCCATTTTTGTTCAGAATTGGAGCAGATGGGGTTGTTAGACGTTGCGTCCCGGAGGAGGAAATGCGAGCCGTGTTGGACAAATGTCACAACTCACCTTATGGAGGCCACTTTAAGGGGGATAGAACGGCGATGAAGGTCTTAGGAGCGGGGTTCTATTGGCCGACTCTATTCCAAGATGCTAAAGAATTTGTGAGTTAATGTGACCGGTGCCAAAGAAACGAAAATATTAAGAAAAATGAGTCTATGCCGTTGAACACAATTTTAGAAGTGGAACTTTTTGATGTTTGGGGATTAGACTTTATGGGACCTTTCGTGAACTCGAACGGTAACATGTTTATTCTTTTTGCGGTAGACTACGTTTCTAAATGGGTCGAAGCCATAGCCACCGCTAAGAATGATGCCAAGGTGGTTTTACACTTCTTAAAGAATTATATATTCAATCGTTTTGGCACCCCTAAGGCTATCATTAGTGATGGAGGGAGTCACTTCTGTAACAATTCATTTGCTACGTTGTTAAGGAAATATGGCGTCACTCACAAAGTAGCATTAGCGTATCATCCTAAAACAAATGGTCTAGCGGAAGTGTCTAACCGGGAGATAAAAACCATTCTTGCAAAGACGGTTGGCTTTAATTGTAAGGATTGGTCCCAAAAGCTTAATGATGCCTTATGGGCTTTCCGGACTGCATATAAGACCCCGATTGGTCTAACCCCTTATAGGCTAGTATATGGGAAAGCTTGTCATCTACCCCTTGAATTATAACATCGAGCGTTTTTGGCTATTAAGAAGTTAAATTATGATTTTCAAAATGCAGGTGAGAAGAGGCTTCTACAAATCAATGAGTTAGAGGAATTAAGGATGAATGCGTATGAGAGTGCGAGAATTTATAAGGAACGGATCAAGAAATGGCACGACCAACGTTTGAGCGGAAAACAATTCGAACCCGGGCAATTGGTACTACTGTTCAACTCCCGTCTAAAAATTTTTCCCGGAAAACTTAAGAGTCGCTGGTCGGGACCATTTCGAGTCAAGGAAGTCCATCCATACGGCGCGATCACCATACAAAATGAGCAGGACAATTCTGAATTTAAAGTTAGTGGTGAGCGTCTAAAAATTTATCAGAATGGTGATAATGAACGACTGGTGTCGTTCATTCATTTAAAATAAAAAAAATATTGAGTCGAAGACGTCCGGCCGGGACGTTTTAAACGAGGCGCTTGTTGGGAGGCAACCCATCCTATTCAATATTAATTTAATTATATATATAGGTTTATATTATAAATAAATAAATTAATTATAAAAAAAAATCGTTTGTTTCATCAAGTATAGAAAAAGAATATGTAGGATTTGAAGGCGCATAACTTTAATTAACTTGCTAAAACTCTGCCTAAAATAATAATAATAATGTGAACAAAATTTAAGAAAAGCGGGCAATGAGAAGAGTCCAAATTTCTGCTGCTGTCCGCTTATTATGCAGAAAAAAAGTTGTTGCAACGACTTGAAAAGTCTGTTGCGACTTATCTGCTGCTGTCCGCCTATTTAAAAGAATCAAAATTTCCGGTTCGGATGAACCGGTGCAGTTTGTGAGGGTTTGGCCGGTTCAACCCAGCCTTTAACTTGTCCAACAAATAAATTTAAAGCCTGGCTCAGCCCCATCCCCAAATTCCCGTTATCGAACCCTAGCACTTTCGCGGAGGCTTATCGCGGCAGCAGACGACGGCGAAAACTCCTGATCACCGCGCGACATCTCGCCGTACGACAGCAGGCGAAAACCCCTCCACCCCGCGCGAGATCGGCGACGGCGACTCCATCGGTGACCTAGCTATCGGGAGAGAAGGTTTGCGGTGGGCGCGACGCCATCGAAGCCGGCAGTAGGCGGTGGCTCAACATCGCCGTGTTTTTGCGATAGGCGACACTCCACACCCAGGGTGGCTTTCCGATCGGCGACGGGCGACATCTCAGCAGATGGCTTCATTTCGCTGCAGTCGACAACAGTGACGCCGCATCCCTAGATTTCATAGTCGGCGGCTCCAGATTTCGACTCAGCGACAATCCCAAATCCAGTGGAAATTCCTAAGGTATAAATTCTAACCCTAGGCTAATATGAGAAACTAGGATTATTACTAGTCGTTTTGGATTCAACTTTTGTTTGTTTGTTATGCATAGTCTGGATCATGGCCTCAAGGAGAAAAGATAAGGGAAAAGGCAAAGAGGCATCTAGGAAAAATGTCCGATTTTTGACTGAGAATGCTCAACATCGTTTTGAAACCTTAAGGACCATCCCCTTCATTTATGAGCGAGGTTTCAAGATGGAAGCTAGGGCTTGGAGTGTGAAATATGTCAATCAAATTAGGGCTCTCCAATGGGAATCATTTTGTCACCCTAGGACTGAAGCAATCTTACCATGGGTGTTTGAATTCTATGCTAATGCTAGGGACTCAAATGGGGAGAAGGTGTTTGTGAGAGGAAAAAGTGTGGACTTTTCGGCCAAAATAATCAACGATCTCTTCAACTTGGACAATAATATTCAGGATGGCTATGCAAATATTCTGACAAGTGTTTCTTTAGATGAAATGATGGCAATGGTTTGTTGTACACCGGAGCCGGAGTGGGCAAGTCAGTCAAGAAAAACCCTACGCGCAACGTGCTTAAATCGTGAAGCCAAGGTATGGCACCTATTCATCAACGCAGGGGTTATGCCGACACGACATCTGAATACATTGACATTACAGAAGGCCGCTCTTATTTATAGCATCTTGAAGGGAATAAAACTGAATATGGGAGAACTCATTTCTACACTTATAAAGCAAAAGGTCAACGAGGAGAAAGTGAGGCAGTTGTGGTATCCTGTTTTGATTACGGAGCTTTGTCGGATGGCAGGGGTGCCTCAAGGTGATGATGATATGGTGACTCAAGTTGGGCATCGCATCACAGAGACAGTTGTGGCAGTGAATATTAAGGTGGCCGCGGGAACACCTAAAAAGCAAGAATTTTTGAAACTAATGGGAGTTGATCGGTCCACTAAGCCACCATCGGCTGATCCCTTTCATATTCACATTCCAGTGGTAGATTGTGGCGCCGATCCTGATGCTATGATGGAGCAAATCGAATATATTAAAGCATACCAGCGGTGTCACCACCTTTATGAAAGAGAACAGTTCGAGGATATTCGTTCAAGCCTGCGCAAGGTAATGAAGAGGGCAAAGATCCCAATGTCGGAGTCGAGATTTAAGATGGCGGGACAGTTCGACGATGAGGGATACCTTCTGACTTCAGATCGAACCAGGGTTGATCCATCAGAAGTTGCTGCGAGAGAGGAAGACGACGAAGACGACGACGACGAGGAGGACGATGACGAAGAAGAGGACGAGTAATCTTATCTTGGCTTCACCTTTATTTCTGCTTAGCTAGACTTACATTTTGCACTAGACTTTATTTTGCTACGATATGCTCTAGACTTTTTGTTTTGGTGATATGTATGCTGCGATGTGATATGTTGGTTGATTTATTTGATGTTCCACTTATGCGATCTATGATGCCTTAGACTGCTGCCTATAGTTTCTTTATATATATATATATATAGTTGGCTTGACATTGACTTGCACGTGATTGTTCAAATATGTCATATCTGCCCTGCGACATCTCATGTATTTTGTTCAAAGCTGCACTTTTACGTCACCTGCCCTATCATGATGTTGTTTATTTTATTGACCCTAGCATGTTATGAATTAAATATATGGAATGATGTATGGTTTGAGTAATGACAATAATTTCTTTGCGAATCATCGAGCGCATGTGCCAGGGTTGTATGATTTTTTTTATTATACTCATTTCTGCTAACACATATAGATCGCATACCAATAACTATGTACACTTTGAGGATAATAGTTCTGCAGGCTAGATTAAATGTCTGAGTTGTTGTTGATTATCATATGATGAAGTACCATGATGCCGTCAACAAGAAGCAATGGACAATTACTGCACTACATTTACTACAGGGGAGTTACTCTAATTTCAATTTTCTTTATCCCTTAAACTACTTTGTTTATTCCTATCATCAAATTAGCGTCCTCCCGTTATCAAAAATATCTTTGCTAGGGACTAGCAAAGGACTTAAGTGTGGAGGTGAGGGTGTTATAACCCCTACCACTTGAGTGAAAAATAATTCCTTTAGATATGACTTTAATAATCTTAATTCTTGTTTTAATTAATCATTAGGCTATTCTAGACACTTTCAATGATAATCAATTGGTATGACTGAACAATCCAAAGAGTTTAATCTATGAATTTGAAGTTAGTAAAAATTTTTCTGATAAAGCTCGCTCAAGCATTTTTTTTATATACAAAATATTTGTTTACTTCCAATGTAATATTGTGATATTTACCCTTAAAATAACGTGGAGGGGTAAGGAAGAACTAAGTCAATGATGTAAGCCTACACATGAGTTTAGTTAGTATTCTTTTTGATCATCCACTAAAAATATTTGAGCTTAACCTTTACCATATACATTATTTCATGCTTACCTGTCATTTGTCCCTACTAGTTGTACCTTAGTAAGTAAGTCATTTATGGGTGTCGAATTTCTCTTAAAAGGGTTAAATTTCATAGTGATATGTGGCCTACGTATATGTCTACATACTTAGAATGATCCCAACTATGATAAAAAAAGGGGAAAAGAAATTTGTGTCATAGTGATATGCGGCCTAGGTATGTGAATGCATACTTAGAATGATCCCAACTATGATTTTTTTTAAAAAAAAGAGAGAAGAAAAAAATGGTTGAAACATCATAGTGATATGTGGCCCAAGTATGTGCACTTATACTTAGAATGATCCCTACTATGAATAAAGTATAAAAAAATGGTGTATGACCCCATAACATGGTGGATTATTAAGAATACTAACTAGAGGACATCATACTATTACCAAAGCTATCCATAAATTCCTAACCAAGCCAAAAGTATCCTACTTTCATTTGAACTACTAACTCTTGTAGAGGTTAAATCATAGACTTAGCATCTTCTTATCCTTTCCAATAAAATGCGGAGGTTAAATATAAAATTTTGCACGAAAGTAAACTATTTTTAAAAGAAAAGTGCGCTTCTCACTAGGATGCTTGTTTGAGCTTTATCATCTACCTAACTAATGGATTCGTTAATGGATTAGCTCTCATAAATTGATAAGCTTATCAGTTGAGTTAAGCGAGTTTCTTGAGTATGCCGCGATTATTTTGTTTTCAAGAACTAAAGATCAGTTGAGTTCATATCTTATTACTTCTTCACTCATGTTATTGTTATGAAATGACTTTGCTAGGGACTAGCAAACGCTTAAGTGTGGAGGTGTGATAACTTCCCAAAAGAAGTTATCTAGTACGTCATTTTGATTTAATAATCACCGTATAAGGAAAAATATGGATTAAATAAGGAAAAATATGGATAAATTCATACTTATTTTATTTGTGATTAATATGTCTAATTTTTCATTGTTTTCTTGCTAGAAATGCTGAAGAAATCGATTCAGAGAAGCAAAGCTGGAATTATTTTTGGACTGCGCAGGTTGTTGCAACAACCTGAAAAAGTTGTTGCAACAACTGCTGGACGGATTTCGAATTTTAAATTCGAATTTTGCGCCAAAATGAAAACTGAAAAGAGGCAACTTTTGGTAAAGGGCTGTACGTTTTTAAGAGTATAATCTCATACCATATAGGGGGAATTAATTATCATTAAGGAGGAGATCTTGGAGCCATCATCTTGGAGATAACTTGGAGAAGAAGAACGAGGGCAACCCGGATCTTGGAGAAGGAGTGTTTTGGGCCGACTTGGAGAGCAAATTTCCTGCACTATCTTGAATCTTTTTCATCATGTACTGTAAGATCTGTCTTATTTTGTGTGTTGCTTCTCTTGCCATGAACTAAATTCTCCAAGCCTTGTGTAAGGAGAGTACTATGTGTATTTTTATGGTGTATTTTTCTTGCTTGTTGAGATTTGTTGGATGATTTGTTATCTTGTGAACTCTTGAATCTACTTATGAGATTTTTGGCTTTAATCTTCATCTTGTGTTGCGTTGCGAGAATCGAGAGATGAGTGACATAATATATGCTTGAAGGTCAATTCATTGCACCGCAAGAATTGAGAGACGAGTGGTGTAAAACGTTTAACCAAAGATCTCCACTTTTGCGTTGTACTTCGAGATTCGAGAGAGGAGAAGTGCAATCGCTCATTAGTTCACCGTAGTTTAGAGGAGTGGAGGAGACTCCCTCCTTTTGCTAGCAATTCGATTTTTATGATAATCAATATTCTTCATTCATCCTAAGTTAGAGATAACTAGGAGAATTTAGGACGTTGGGATTTCCGAGATTTGAGAGATGAGAATTTCTTCTATAAAAATCGTTGCATGATAATTCCTTCAACACTTTCCACTAATACTATTTCTCCACACCATTTAGACGCACATAGGAAATCCGAAATGCAAGGCTAATTTCTCCAATCGGTAAAAGAATTTCTAAGGATCTTCGTAGTTAAGTTAAATTAAATCTTTATTAAAATTTTTCATTACTTCCAAAATTATTTTACTCATCTTGTTTGGATTTAAAGAACGGTGTAGCTAGTACTTGCAAGCATTAGGTTAATCACTTCTCTGAGGGAACGATCTCACTCACACTTTATTACTTGTTACGGCACGTGCACTTGCGTTATTATATACATCTATTTCGGGCGTATCACTCTTGCGGGCTCTTCTGATAGCCATGCTTTTGCAAGTAAGCATCTATCCTTCCGTTCCACGCTCTTGCCCCTTGCTTCAGCCCGTAGAGTGCTTTGTCTAACTGCAGACTTTCCTCTCCTGCCCCTTCACAACGTACCCTGGAGGCTGCTCGATGTACACATCTTCCTCCAAGTACTCGTTCAAGTATGCCGAGACCACATCCATCTGCATGATTCTCCAACCATGGTGAGCCGCTAGCACTATGATCAACCGGATGGTGTCAACTCGCGCTACGGGGGCAAACACTTCATCATAGTTCACGCCTTGGACCTGTCGATAGCCCTTCACCACTAGCCTGGCCTTGTGCTTCTCCACTCCGACATCCTTGTTCTTCTTTACTTTGTACACCCACTTCACCCCGAGGGGTTTCTGGCCTGCAGGAGGGTCGACCAACTTCCAGGTCTCGTTCTTCTTTATGGAAGCGATCTCCGCATCCATCGCCTTCCTCCAACTCTTCTCCTTGGCAGCTTCATCGTAGGAGCACGGCTCGACATCTGCTAAGAGACAATATAAAGAAAAGTTATTAAGTGCCGGTGCCGTCTCCTCATATATCTCATCCAGCCTCCGCATCCTGGGCTGAGGACGGTAGTCCTTGCTCCCACTGGTACTTGTTCCTCCAGGACTGCTTCTACTCGTGCTCGCAGCACTAGAGTAAGGGGTGAGAGCTCCCCCTGGACCTCCGCTTGGTGGTGATGGTGGCTCCGCTCCACCCATCTCCGCTTCATCCTCTCCTCCACCTTCTTCTCCATCATCCTCGAAAAACATCCCCTTGATGTTCTTCACCGCCTCATCCCAGCTCCAGCAGCTTCCTTCTTCAAATACCACATCTCGTGAGATGATAGCTTTCTCCGTCTCAGGATTGTATAACTTGTAAGCCTTGCTCTCAGGAGCGTAGCCCACAAAAATACACTTCTCACTTCGGTCGTCCAGCTTCTTCCTCCTTTGGTCCGGGACGTGGGCATAGGCCACGCACCCGAAAACCCTCAGGTGCTTCACACTTGGATTCCAGCCACTCCAAGCCTCAAACGGTGTCTTGAACTTCACACTCTTGGTAGGGCACCGATTCAGCACGTACACAGCCACCTGTACTGCTTCCGCCCAGAACTTCTTCGGTAGTCCCTTACCCTTCACCATGCTTCAAGCCATGTTCATGATTGTGAGGTTCTTCCTTTCTGCCACGCCATTCTGCTGAGGCGAGTAGGCCGCCGTCAGCTGATGAGAGATCCCCCATTGCTTACAGTACTCGTCAAACAGCCTAGAGGTGTACTCCCCACCCATATCCGTTCTGAGCACCTTCAGCGGTTGACTACTCTCCTTCTCAGCCATCGCCCGGAACTCCTTGAACTTCTCCAGCGCCTCAGCCTTCTCCTTCAGAAAATACACCCAACACTTTCTGCTGAAGTCGTCGGTGAATGTGATGTAGTACTTGCTTCCACCGATTGAAGTTGTTTCAAATGGACCAGCGATGTCCGAGTGAACCAACTCCAATGGCCTCGTCGCCCTTCGGGACTTGCCACCCTCAAATGTTTCTCTTCTCTGCTTCCCCTTGGTGCATGCCTTACAGACCCTATGAGGAGGTGTGATCATAGGCAGTCCTTCCACCATCTTTGATCCAGACAACAACTTCAGGCCTGTGAACCCCAGATGCCCCATCCGGTGGTGCCACAGCCAAGCTTCCTCCTCTTCTTAATTCCTCGCGAGACATGCCGTCTCCTTTACATCCATGCTCAAAGTGAAGAGACGGTTCGCCATCATCTTTACCCTCACTACTTCCTTCCCATGACCGTCCTTCATGGCCAGGGTGCCATCCCACAACAAAACCCGGTAGCCCTTCTCCACCAGCTGCCCAAGACTTAGGATGTTACTCCTCAAGCCCGGCACATAAAAGACGTCGTTGATGAGGACCTCCTTCCCACTCAACACGACCGCCACAACTCCTCTTCCTTCCACTGCAATATTTGAGGCGTCGCCGAAACTCACCTCTCCACCATTCGGCTCAAGGCTTGTGAACAGCTCCCTCTCTCCGCACATGTGGTTGCTGGCTCTGGTGTCTAAGTACCACACTCCATTCCTTCCGCCTCCAACACCTTGGACCGTAAGGAACATCATCGGGTCGCCTCCCGTGTTGCTCGTCTCCGCATAGTGGTTGGTCTCTCCTCCCTTCCGAGGAGCCCAACAATCATAGATCATATGCCCAAACTTGCCACAGTTGTAGCATTGAGTCTGGGACATGTCTCCTCTACCTCCTCTACCTTGGCCTCTGTCTTGGTCTTTTCCTCCTCTGCCTTGACCTCTGCCTCGGCCTCTTCCTCTACCTCCGGCGTTCCAATCTTGGTTCTGCTCGAACTCCTTCTGGTGTGATTGACTTCTCCCTTGGTCTCTACCACCTCTTCCTCCTCTACCTCTTCCTTGGTAGCCACGGCCACGCTGGCCACCACCACTTCCTGAGCTCTCTCCGAAGTTCAGCTGGGTCTGGAGTGCTTTTCCCAAACTACTCGCTTCTTCATCATCTTGCGCCATTCTGTACTCATGGGCTTGCAGTGAGCCTACCAATTCATCCGCCGTCATCACCGTGAGGTCCTTCGATTCTTCGATGGCCACCACCACCTGTCGGAACTTCTTTGACATAGAACGCAGGAGCTTCTCCATGAAGCTAACCTCGTCTATGGTCTCCCCATTTCTCTTCATCTCATTTGTGAGCGTCCGTAGACGGGTCACATAGTCGCCAACCTTCTCCGACCCTTGCATCCTCATCATCTCATACTGGCCTCGAAGGGATTGCAACTTAACTTTCTTGGCCTTTTCTACTCCCTGCATGGAGCGCTGCAAGATCTCCCATGCTTCCTTCGAAGTCTCGGCGTCCGAGATCTTTTCAAATGTAGCTTCATCTACGCCTTGGTACAAGATGAACAACGCCTTCTTGTCCCTCTTCTTATCTTCTCTCAATGTTGTCCTCTGTGCATTCGTTAACGCGGCTTCTGCTTCGGCAGTCAGCACCTCCACACCATCCTCTACTACCTCCCACAACTCCTTGGAGGTTAGTAGTACCCTCATTTGGAGGCTCCAGTTCCCATAGTTGGTCTTCGTCAACTTGGGGACTTGCCCCGGCATTCCACTTCCCATCTCCATCTCTTCTTATCACGAGACCTTCCGAGCAAACTCCCAGGGGATCGAACCTGCCTCTGATACCACTTGTCGGAAACGTGTATGAGCTCCTGCTACTTCAAAATCTTCTAAGTACTCGGCGAGACCGCTACAAACCGCGCGACCTCTACCTCCTGGCCGAGTACCAAACCTCGCGGCGAGCTCCCTCCTACTCGCGCAAATCAACCAAGCGAGCTCGCCTACAGCACCTCGCGCCTAGACCACCAGGCGAGACAGCACCCCACTCGCGGCTTCACTTCCCAACTCGCGTGGCGAGGTCCGTCTACTCGCGACCTGCTCCTCCGCGAGCTCCACCTGCGAGAGCTACACCAGTGCGAGCTCCCCCTGCCGAGATCACCAAAACGTGAGTCACACAAGGCCGCGAGTTCTCTCTCGCTGCGTGCTCACCAGACCGCGCGACTTTTACTTCTAGCCGCCCGGACAGAAAAACGCACCAGCGCTGCAGCGCTCCTCTCTCTAAAACGGAACAGGAATATGGGAACTTTTCTCTATTTCATCAATCTTTGAAATGAACTACAAAGGGCCTATTTATAGGCAAAAGGAAAACTCTCCAACTACCCCTATTAATTACATCATTAACTCTCCATCATAAATGCATTAAAAACTTAATAATAAAAAAAACTTAATTATAAAAGTTTTGACAATTTGACCGAGTCAAATTGTCAACCCAACACTTTCTCCGGCGACAGCAGCGATCAGAGGAGCGGCGGAAGAGTGATCGGAGTTCCGATCTAGTGCACGGCAGCGACATCGGCTTCATCTCCGGTGAAGGAGAGGGGAGATCCACGGCAGCGGTGGGTGCAGGTTTCCATCTCCGACGGCTCCGACGATCCAGCGGCGGCGGCAACTCCGGCGGTGAAAGAGGGCATAAGGCTGCGGTTCCTTCATCTTGAAGAGGGCAGCGGCTTTCTTGACCGGAGGGCAGCGACGCGTGGCAGAGGCGAAGATCAGATTCAGATCCAGGCTCAGATTGGCCAGTTTTGCGGCCGGCATAGGAGAGTTTTCTTCCCTCTCTCTTGATTTCTTGTTATTCTTTATTTCCTATTTTAGGTTAGTGTCGATCCGTTGAGGATCGTTGAGTGCCTGTGTTGTAATCAGATATTTTTTCGATTAGTGGATCCGGCACGCTCTCCCCGTGGATGTAGGAGCTTAACTCCGAACCACGTATATCTCTTGTCGTCTGTGTTTTTTCTGTGTTTTGGAAACTTGAACTGTGTTTGGTGCGCGCCATTATTTGCTCAAAGCTTCCGTTGCTATTGTCCGCGACGAGTTCCGTACTCGCGGGCAGGTGTCTATTGCACAACATGAACATGCATGCATCCATGCGCATGCTTGCATGCATCCATGTGCATGCTTGCATGCCCATGCATGCATGCTTGATGGGACGAAGAGGTGAAAGTGGGATCCAGACGTGTCATTATCAAGGTTGTCAAGATCGCCATGCAGATCATATAATTTTCAGATCCTACGATCTAGCTTTTGTAAATCGTTCCTGATTTTGTAAAGCGAATCTTGATCCGACCATACTATTAGATCTGATCCTAGCTCGAAACGATCTCATTTAGTATCTCGATCCTGACAACCTTGATCATTATACTGTCCAAAAAATCTCAAGGTTAATTATGCATGCAACTGTGTTACATGCATGTGTAAAGAAGTATATATTAATATTGATTCTAAAGACCCTTGGCTGATACATGAGTTCAAACAACTCGCCCCCTCAGTAGAAGTGTAGAACCAAAAACCGCCCCCGCATTCCGGCCACCAATTGATGGTCGGAAGCCGCGGAGAAGGTTCAAACCCCCTCTGTGGCCATGTGAAACCGCTCCTTTCCTGTTTCGCGTCGTCTTCCTCTCCAAATAATGACAAAACTGCGAGGAAGCTCATTTTGCTGGCAATTTTTGTCAAGTTCCGAGCACTTTAATTTTTCCAACGAGGTTGCGACAACTGCCGCTCCGGTGAGTCTGACTGGACGCACTGCCCATATTTGACCGCGGGGAAAAGTCATCTAACCACTAAAATCGATCATCCAAGGGACGTAAACCAAGTGCACAGGTCTAAATCATCATTTGAAGGAGATCAAATTTGGAGAGGGGAGGAATATTGCACGCAGTATTTTATTGCGCTCTTGTGTGTGCAACTCTTTTTTGTGCTCACGTGAACACAGACTCTTCTATGTGCTCACATGAACACGTCTTTCTGTGCACTTTCACAAACACATACTCTAATGTTGATTTGCTCATGTTAACACATGGTTTTATGCATGTTTGTGTGAACATAGGCTCTTCTATGTGTTGATCACATGAACACAAGTTTTCATGTGTTCTTGTGAACATAACCTCTTCCGCGTGCTTGCGTAGGTGAACATAGGCTTTCCAGTGCACTCGCATGACGAAGATGAGTTTTTTTATAAGTTCTCGCACAAACAACTTGATCCCGAGATCGCTCCTGTAATTGTGCACATAGTTCCCAAGAGCGCACCCACGCAAGTAGCTCCCCAAGGCACACATGCACAAGTAGTTCACCATATCACGCTTGCATGTGCAAGTAGTGTGGCCCCAGTGAACATGTTCAACTGACAATACTATGTTAAAGTGAGCACGTTGGCTCAGTTGAACGTTCATGCTATTCTCAATTGAACACATATATGCTCAACTGAACGTGATATGCCCAAGAACGCAGAGCTCCAGCGTCACCCTGGTGCTCGTTACAGTGAACACATCGCTATTGGGTCTGTTTGGCGCAGCTCTGGCGGCTGGAGAATCTCTATTCCAGCCGCCAGAGCTGTTTTTAAGTTGTCTGAGCAGACAACTTTTTGAAAATCACGGATAGAAAAAAGCTATTTTAAGAGATTTTTGGAGCGCTCCCATCACCCTGCGTCCAGCTCCCAAAAAAGCTATTTTTCGCATCCCGTTGTCTTCCCTCAGCCCGATCTCCACAGCCGATGCGCTAACAGAGGAAGGAACCGCCGGAGACCCCCCGTGTCCGCTCCGCTCTCGCCTGCCCTAGGGCAGATCGATAGCCAGCACGCTCCCTCTCTCTAGATTCTCTCTCTCTGTCTGTCTCTCTCGCTCGCTCTCGTTGGATTTCCTCTGCAGTCGTTGTTGGACCATTCCTCCAGATCTTCACTTTTCGGTCTTCTTTACTCATCCCTTTTCACTATCGGATCTACTGCTGCGCCGCTGACCCGCCAGAGGGGAGGAGTAACTTTTGCTGTTCAATTGGATCTGGAGATCTTCTCTTTGAGCTAGGGTTTCACCGCAGCAGGGGAACAAGCTCCTCCGGCCTCCACCGTGTGAATGCGGGCATCCTGATCGGCCATGGATGCCAGCAGTCGCTGTCACTGCTCGTGATCCTGCTTCGATGGTGCCCATGGCTTACTCCGGGGGAAACATGCGCGTTCTTCTGATGATTTCCCTCTGTCTGCTTCTGCTTGGTACGGTCTCCTTCGTTATCTCTCACCATCCGCTTTCTTTGATTTATGGTTCACTCCCTGCAATGTTTGTTTTTTTTGACTGGCTTTTCCACCATGCTTGTTGAAATTTAGAATAGTATTGTTATCATGATTATGATCCAACCTTTTATTTTACTGCATTGTTCGAGATATAACATGCTCCTTCATGTTGCAATTAGATTTCGCTGAATTTGGGAACATTGGATTGATTACATGTGCAAAATTTATATGAGCATTGGAACGACAAGAATTGTGATTCAATGTTTATGCTACTTAGGGGTCTCTCTTCGGTGGAAGTAGAACTAGTTATCAGTTATTTTTATATATTTATATATTTTAATTTTTAAAAAACAGCTTTCAAAAGTTGTTTCTCCAAACAGCTAAAAATAGAAAATCACTCTTCAAAGCGCACTTCTGCACAGAACACTCAAACACTCTGCAACTTTTCAAAACTGCTCCCCAGAGATCTATTTTAAAACAGCTCTATCCGGACAGCAGCTTTTCAATCCGCAAGAGCTGTCTCAAACAGAGCCAAATTATGAACTTACTGATCTAGTGTGTGCTCCTTTCTATAGTGATCCTGTTGGACTTTGGTTGTGTTGACCAAGTCAAGATTTGGGTTTTTTTATAATATTATGTTATGTATGAATAATTAATAGGAGAGAGAGAATGCGTATTAAATAGGAGAGAGAAGGTGGTTGTTTTGTTTGCCTATAAATAGGCGTGTATGTAGTTCCTTTATTTTTTTGGATGAAAAGGGAGTTGGTTTTTTCCACTCACTGTATTTAGAGTTCCTGTGAACAGGAGAGAGGGAGTGAGTATTATTAATAGTTCCCGCAGGAACAATTTCTTTTATCTATTGCAGTGATGTTTGCCGTGTACTCGCCTAGAGATCTCGCCCCGGGAAGCCGTCTCGCGGTGCGTCTCGTTTGAAGACCTCGCTGGGAGAGAAGGGAGCTCGCCGGGATCCTCTCGCCAGGTCCCTTCCGCTGGTGTAGCCATCTCGTCGGGTAGTCCATCCCGCCCGGAGGCATCCCGCTGGTGTCGTTCGTCTCGCCGGGGTCCCGGTCGCTTCCAACAAGTGGTATCAGAGCGAGGTTCGAAACTTTTACGGTGACTCGGAAGGTTTGAAGTAGAGGAGAGATGGAACTTGGAAGTGCCATGGCAGGGCAAGTCCCCAAATTGACGAAGACGAACTATGGAAATTGGAGCATCCAAATGAAAGTGTTGCTCGCCTCGAAGGAGCTATGGGAAGTCGTCGAAGACGGCTACAAAGAGCTTACTGCTGAAGCAGAAGCGGCCTTGACGAACGCTCAAAGGACGACATTGAGAGAGTTGAAGAAGCGAGATAAGAAGGCACTATTCTTATTATACCAAGGGGTCGATGAGGCGACTTTTGAGAAGATCTCGGATGCGGGAAGTTCAAAAGAAGCATGGGAAGTGTTGAAACGCTCCATGCAAGGAATAGACAAGGCGAAGAAAGTAAAGCTGCAGTCTCTCCGGGGTGAATATGAAATGTTGAGAATGCAGGCCACGGAGAAGGTAGGAGACTTTGTGACCCGTCTGCAGACGCTCACAAACGAGATGAAGAGAAACGGAGAGACGATAGATGATGTGAACCCCATGGAGAAGCTGCTGAGATCGATGTCGCAGAAGTTCCGTCATGTGGTTGTGGCGATCAAAGAGTCGAAGGACCTCACCTTGATGACTGTTGACGAGCTTGTAGGCTCATTGCAAGCTCATGAGTACAGGATGATGCAGGATGATGAAGAAGCAAGTGGCTTGGGAAAAGCACTCCAGAACCAGCTGAACTTCGGAGAGAGCTCCGGAAGAGGAGGCGGCCAGCGTGGCCGAGGTCAACAAGGTAGAGGAAGAGGAAGGAGAGGAGGAAGAGATCAGGGAAGAAACCAATATCACCAGAGAGAGGCAGAGCAACCTCAAGGAGGAAGGTGGCATGAAGGAAGAGGCAGAGGAAGAGGCCAAGGAAGAGGCCGAGGAGGAAGAGCCCAAGTTCAGTGCTACAATTGCAACAAGTTTGGGCACATGAGCTATGACTGTTGGGCTCTGAGGAAGACAAAAGAATCCAACCATTATGCGGAGGCTAGGAACAGGGGGAACGATGCTGGGGGTGGAGACCTAATGATGTTTCTAACCTACCGAGGGGCAGAAGAAGAAAGGAATGAAGTGTGGTACCTGGACACAGGGGCGAACAACCACATGTGTGGAGATAAGGAGATGTTCTCTAACCTTGAACCCAGTGGGGGTGAGGTTAGCTTCGGGGATGCTTCGAAGATTCCCTTGGAAGGAAAGGGCCTGGTTGTTGTGAAACTGAACGGGGAGAGAGTACACTTGAACGATGTGTACTACGTACCAGGGTTGAAGAGCAACATCTTGAGCATTGGGCAGTTAGTGGAGAGAGGCTACTGCATGCAGATGAAGGATAGGTCTCTGGCAATGAAGAATGATTAAGGGAAGGAGGTAGTGAAGGTGAAGATGACGACGAACCGTCTCTTCACGCTGAAGATGGATGCTCAAGAGACGTCTTGTCTCGCGAGAATAAAAGAAGAGAAAGAAGCATGGCTATGACATCATAGGATGGGGCATTTGGGCTTCACAGGGTTGAAGCTACTATCCCACTCCAAGATGGTGGCGGATCTGCCTATGATCTCCCCTCCGCAGAAGGTGTGTGAGGCGTGCACGAAGGGGAAGCCCAACAGGCAAACATTCAAAGGAGGGAAGTCCTAGAGAGCAAGGCGGCAACTTGAACTGGTTCACTCGGACATCGCGGGTCCGTTTGAGACCACCTCAATAGGCGGAAGCAAGTACTACATCACCTTCACGGATGACTATAGTCGGAAGTGTTGGGTGTATTTTTTGAGAGAGAAGTCTGAGGCCCTTGACAAGTTCAGTGAGTTCAAGGCGATGGCCGAGAAGGAGAGTGGACAACCATTGAAGGTGCTGAGGACAGATCGAGGTGGGGAGTACACCTCGAGGCTGTTTGATAATTTCTGCAAGGAGAATGGAATATCACACCAACTGACGGCGGCATACTCACCGCAGCAGAACGGAGTAGCAGAGAGGAAGAACCTCACCATCATGAACATGGCGAGGAGCATGGTGAAGGAGAAGGGGCTACCGAAGATGTTCTGGGCGGAAGGAGTACAATGTGCGGTGTATCTACTGAACAGATGCCCCACAAAGAGTGTGAAGTTCATGACGCCGTTTGAAGCATGGAGCGGCTGGAAGCCGAGTGTGAAGCACCTAAGGGTCTTCGGGTGTGTAGCTCATGCTCACATCCCAGACCAGAAAAGGAAGAAGCTCGATGATAGGAGCAAAAAGTGCATTTTTGTTGGCTACGCTCCGGAGAGCAAGACATACAAATTTTACAACCCGGTGACGGGAAAGGCCATAGTCTCGAGGGACGTGGTGTTTGAAGAAGGAAGCAGTGGAGCTGGAAGAGGAGCTGGAGGGATGAGGAGACGAGAAGTATGAAAGGCATGTTCTTCGAAGATGAGGAAGAGGGTGGTCACGAGGCTGGAGCCGAGAATGGTGGAGCTGAGCCGCCATCACCACCGAGTAGAAATTCAGGGGGAACTTCCACCTCCTATTCAAGAGGTGAAATCTCAAGTGGAGGCAATTCTGGAGGAGGAAGCGGGAGCCGGAGTGACTCCGAGAGTCCACCACCTAGGATGAAGGGGTTGGGGGAGATCTATGAGGAGACGGTCTCAATTCATGCTAATTAATCATTATATTGTCTCTTAGTAGATTGCGAGCCACGGTCCTATGAAGAAGCTGCCCAGGAGAGATCTTGGAGGATGACGATGGATGTCGAGATGGCCTCCATCAAGAAGAACGATACATGGGAGCTAGTTGACCCACCGGCGGGCCACAAACCCCTCGGGGTGAAATGGGTTTACAAGGTGAAGAAAAACAAAGATGGAGCTGTGGAGAAGCACAAGGAAAGGCTGCTGGTGAAAGGGTATAGATAAGTCCAAGGGGTGGACTATGATGAAGTCTACGCCCCAGTGGCGCGGATCGATACTATAAGGCTGATCATCGCACTGGCGGCACACTACGGATGGACTATCATGCAAATGGATGCTGTGGCAGCATATCTGAATGGGTACCTGGATGAGGATGTGTACATCGAGAAGCCTCCAGGGTACGTGGTGAAAGGCAAGGAGAGAAAAGTCTGCAAGCTGAACAGAGCCTTGTACGGATTGAAGCAGGGTGCTCGAGCTTGGAATGGGCGGATAGACAAATTCCTTCAGGAGCATGGGTATATCAAGTGCCCATATGAGTATGCTCTCTACATGAAGGTGGAGAAGAGCGGGGACAACATGATCCTATATCTATACGTGGATGACATGATATTCACTAGGAGCAACCCTGCGATGTTCGAAGAATTCAAGAGGCTGATGAAGAAGGAGTTCGAGATGACGGACTTGGGATAGCTGAGCTATTTCTTAGGAGTTGAGGTGCAGCAGAGAGAAGATGAGATCTTCATCTCCCAAAAGAAGTATGCCGAGGAGATTCTGGAAAGGTTCAGGATGGAGGGTAGCAAGGCTATCTCCACTCCTGCGGACCCTGGAACAAAACTAAGGAAGGATTCCGAAGAAGAAGGAGTGGACCCAACTATGTTCAAGAGCCTGGTCGGAAGTCTAAGGTACTTGACTTTCACTAGGCCGGACATCATGTATGCGGTCGGGGTAGTAAGCAGGCACATGGAGGAACCCAAGCAGGACCACTTCACAGCAGCGAAGAGGATCCTGAGGTATGTGAACGGGACTCGGGACCATGGCCTGAAGTACTCATCTGGAGGAGAGTTGAAGCTAGTCGGCTACTCGGATAGCGACTATGGAGGAGATGTGAACGACCGGAAGAGCACTTCCGGGTATGCGTTCAACATGGAACCGCGGTGTTCTCATGGAGTTCTAAGAAGCAGGCTACTATAGCCTTATCATCTTGCGAGGCGGAGTACATCGCAGCGGCGGCATGCGCTTGCCAAGCCCTCTGGCCACGGAACCTTCTGGGAGAGTTGCATCATGCGCAGGAAGTGCCAACGACAGTATTAGTGGATAACAAGTCTGTCATCCAGCTCGCTAAGAACCCAGTGCTGTATGGGAGGAGCAAGCACATCGAGACGAGGTATCATTTCCTCCGTGAACAAGTGGAACAGAAGACAGTGGAGGTGGTGTATTGCCCAACTGGAGAGCAGGTTGCGGACATCTTCACTAAGACATTGAAAGTAGAAACTTTTCTGAAGCTAAAGAGCAAACTCGGCATGGCCTGCCAAGTTTGAGGGGGAGTGTGTTGGACTTTGGTTGTGTTGACCAAGTCAATATTTGGGTTTTTTATAATATTATGTTATGTATGAATAATTAATATGAGAGAGAGAATGTGTATTAAATAGGAGAGAGAAGGTGGTTGTTTTGTTTGCCTATAAATAGGCGTGTATGCAGTTCCTTTGTTTTTTTTGGATGAAAAGGGAGTTGGTTTTTTCCACTCACTGCATTTAGAGTTCCTGTGAACAGGAGAGAGGGAGTGAGTATTATTAATAGTTCCCGCAGGAACAATTTCTTTTATCTATTGCAGTGTTGTTTGCCGTGTACTCGCCTAGAGATCTCTCCCCGGGAAGCCGTCTTGCGGTGCGTCTCGTTTGAAGACCTCGCTGGGAGAGAAGGGAGCTCACCGGGATCCTCTCGCCAGGTCCCTTCCGCTGGTGTAGCCATCTCGTCGGGTAGTCCATCCCGTCCGGAGGCATCCCGCCGGTGTCGTTCGTCTCGCCGGGGTCCCGCTCGCTTCCAACAGATCCACCACGCTCAACGTACTCTCAAGTCCACTCTAGTGTGCACCCTCGCGCTCCGCTTCAGTGTCTGCCCCCGCTTCAGTTCACCACTTATCACAGGGCTTTTCATTATCATTTGTCTAAGGGTCCGTTCGTTTACGCGGAATTGGAATTCGATATTATAATTTAAATATTTAATATCAGTGAATATTATGGAATTGAATATTGGTGACTAATTACAATTCTAGTATTCATCTAATAAACAATATTGGGAATATTGTGGAATTGATCAAATATTTTGCCCGAAAAATAATTTTTCGCCTTAGCGTTTTTTGGGGGAATATTTTTTGAGGGTTTATATGCAAGTACGTAGATCATCAAATTAAGCATTCATTTGATCGCCCTGATCTAGCACTAGTCATTGGAATTCTATATGGGTCATCTCAAAGTTGGAGTTGGTGGTCCTTTCATTGATTAGCTGAGGTCACTGAGGTCGGACATGGATTGGTGAAAAGGCCTACCACTTAGTAACTTGTATGTGGCCCAAACATTGGGCTCTTATATCAAGCATAACACATGGGAGGCAGTGGAGGTGTGTTAGCACTATTGAAAATATAGGTAAGTGTTGTTTGGTTGGCTCGTACAAACTATTTTATATATTACATGAGGGATTTAGATTAATCCAGATTAAATTTAGCAACAATGAATTAATTGACGGTAGCAACGCTATATATTTGCAACATTTTCATTGGCCAAATTAACAATATACGATTCCCTTCACACGAAGGGCCATAAGCTAAGATTTAAATGCACATATGAGTTTTATAGAATATTATGAAAATAAATAACACAAACGAGTCAAGTTCCAAAATAGTGACACAAAATTCAACCAACATTCAATGATAAAAAGAGAAAACACAATACTAGATACTCATGAGAATTGGGCGTAGTATGGGTACAGTATGCTTTGGTTATTGAAGTTGTAATGGGAAGGAGAGGCATGAAGTCCATTAGGGATGTGACTCGTAGAAGGGCGTCAACGGGAAAGGAAGGACGACGGTGTTTTTTATATGGTTGTAGGGATGTTTAGTTTTGTGGTAGGAATAAGAGGAGGGTTTGCGACTGCGCGATTTAGTTACGGGGAGGGAAGATTGGTGGGAGTAGCTTGATCGAGGCTGTGCGACGGAGAAGGGAGGACTTATGGTTACAAGAGCGGACAAGAAAAGGAAACAAGAAAGTTAATTGGGGCGTCGCACCCCAAGGTCTTGCGATGTCTCACCACGATCCGATTGCCGACTAAATGGATGTTATCACCCCTCATTTATAATAAAAGATGGCTAGAGAACCCGACGTAAACGGCTATGTGGCTTTTACTCCCGACGT
>CM077166.1:8465016-8487516 GCA_039583875.1 Platanthera guangdongensis | reverse complement strand
AGTTGGGTCGTACGGGAACTTCCCAGGAGGTCACCCATCTCAGTACTACTCTCGCTCAAGCACGCTTAACTATTAAATTTCTTCACTTCTCATCACCAATTGAGTTGCACATCAATTGGTGATGAGAAGTTAAAGAACCTCATAGTTAAGTGTGCTCAGATGAGAGTAGTTTCGGGATGGGTGACCTCCTAGGAAGTCTCCATAGGAGCGCTTAACTGGATCATTTCTCATCAAATGGAGGGTTGAGGTCTCCAACAACCCTCCTGTGAATGAAGAATATTCATGCATGTTTCGAGCCGTGCGCTAGGAAGATCGTTATATAAATATCGTGCCATGACTATTAATTGATCATAGTCAGAAATATTTGTAATTTTAAGAGTTTAAGCAGCTCTTCCTCTGATGATGTAGGCTGGTGACCGACATTCCAGGATCCACGGGTGCAAGCTTTGGCAAGTGCTCTATAAAAATAATTAATTTTAAAAAAACATGCTTGAATATTGAACATATATATAAATAAATTAATAACTAGGCAATATTCATGCAGTGCATAAGGAAGAGTATTAATTGATCATATGATTGTGGTATTATTTGTTCGTATGTAGGGCAAGAGGTGATGTGCTACGAGAGCCCGAGGCCGAACTATGGAATCCACAGGTTTGTGTTCGTGCTGTTCGAGCAGCTGATTGAGCGGCAGACGGTGTACGCCCCGGGGTGGCGACAGAACTTCAACACTCGAGACTTCGCCGAGCTCTACAACCTCAGCCCTCCGGTGGCCGCAGTCTACTTCAACGGACAGAGGGAATCAGGCTGCGGTGGCCGACGGATGTACCTGTAATCTATGTTGTCTGCTTTGAAAAGAACATAGAAGATAGAAAATCGGTATCTACTGCAAGCAGCCCAACAAGTAAGAGCAAGATATAAAAGATACTATAATTTGCAGCAGCTCAGGAAGGAAGAGCTAGCCACAGAACTAATGTGCAGCGCATGTGCACCTACATAAGAATATAAAATATGTATTAAAATGTATCTACACTATTCAACTAAAGCCTACCAAAAGGGGCTATGTAATTGAAATCAAAATGAATGAAAAATATGTCAGATCCTTCTCTTATTATATAGGGGCATTTACTGAGACCTCTCTCTAAGTTTGAAAAATTGCATATTGCACCACTCTTATTATTGAAATTACAAAAAATTCCCCTGAATGTTACAAAACATAACATTTACATCCTCTAAAGTTCACATTTCATAGCATCGATGCACAAAATACCCCAATGTACTCTGAGGGAGATATTTTTGTGCATAGATGTTATGCAATGTGAACTTCATGAGAGGTAAATGTTATGTTTTGTGACATTCAGGAGAGTTTTTTGTTTGTAACGGCCTCCCCAACGCACGACTCGAAAGGACGACCGTCGACACACCCAACATCTAGCTCGAAAGGGTTCAACCTCAACAGATCTGCAGATCATGCACTCCAAAGCAAGTCCAAGGCATAAGCCAATGTCGCAGCCTCCCTTTTGATGAGAAGTGATCCAGTTAATTGCCCATACAGGAACTTTTCAGGTCATCCATCCCGAAACTACTCTTATCCGAGCACGCTTAACTATAAAATTCTTTCAGTTCTCATCATCAATTGAGCGGGGGTGCAATCTGTAATTATGCTAATTTCAGGGGGAAGTTTTGGTAATTAATTGTAAATATATAAGGTGATATTGTAAGGTATGTATATGTGATTTTAGTACGAGACACCGCCGCGCCAAACAAACCCTAGGCAAGGTCTGGCATTCATGAATAAGGGTTCATAACCACCGTGTTCACGACCGCTACTGCAGCACCAAATGAAACCTAAGTGTGCAAAAATCTCGGGCTACTCCCATACAGTTTCAAGTATAATTTCTACACCACCTTCATGATTTGAATCTCTTCATCTTATAAATTTTTTATCCAATTATCAAGAATTCAATGAAATACGACTTGAAAGCTTGAGTAAAGTTGAACGTACCTAGGAAAGATCATCATTCATGTCATGCATGAGAGGGGTCATGAATACAATGTCACGGTAAAGAAATATGAAGCATATAATTCACACAAGAAACGGACTACGGTTTGCAAGAGGCCGCTTTCTGGACTCGAACCCGTGAACTCAAGGTGTGACACGGAACACCACCTCCACCGGAGCACCAACACCACAAGTCTCGGAATGACAAAAAAATCCAAAATTCATATATGGGAATTCAAACCTTGGCCTACTTTTGTTTAACCCTAATAATTAAATTAAACAAAGATTTAACAAATGCATGCATCAACAATCAAAGCCTACACTTCAAACTATATTCTTCATATCTTAACCCATACACTTAGTTTTTTTAATTCAAATTTGAAAAAGCAGGCTTAGCATTTCAACAAATACAATTAAATATTTGACCTTGATGTGATTTTTAAATCAACATCCACATTTCAAGTTTGAATATTCATACATTATTTCTCATAAATGACTCAAAAAAAACTCCCATGTTTTTTACCATACAACCAGTTTTTGTTTAAATAACCCCAAAAAATTATAAACTACAAAATTTATGTGTTTACAGGTTTTGTGCTTGTCATCATAAAAATTGTATTAAAAACCATAAACTAAAAGACAGTCTTCATCAAACAGATCAGGAGAAACTATAAATCATATAGATGATAACAACTTCAATCTGATTGAAAATCTCTCCCTGAAGCAGCAAATGCACCTGAGGCTTCTAATTTATTCTGAAATATCATAATCTCTCTTCAATTTCAATCCCCCTTTTAGTACTATTTAGCCTATTCAGGCCTACAACTTGCACACACAAAATATAATCAATCAATAAATTTGTTAGGAAAAAAACTGCACAAAAACAGAAACCATGAGTTATTACCACAACAAAGAGTTGAATCAAAGGGTTATAACTTCGATTTCACCGGAAATCTCGCCCTTAAATCTTCTGCGACAGCATTGATAAATTCTTGTGTGTTCATGTAATGATCACGGGTGAGCCTGTTGCGCAAAGAATCAGAGATGCAAATACTTGATTTATTTCATGTTATATACATCTGATGACAAATGAGGTTGTACAATTTACAAAAATAATGAGAGGGGGAGAGCAAATACTTTGATCCATGAATGATAAGAGCAAGATCCTTGGTCATCTTCCCAGATTCCACAGTTCCAATGCATGCTGCTTCTAGTTTTTTGGTGAAGTCGAGAAGTCTAGAATTATCATCTAGCTTTGCCCTATCAATGAGAATTTCCAAAAGAAGTTTTGAGAAGATAGTCCCAAATCTAGCGACTCATATAGACCTATCCACTTAATATAGATTATGTATCCACTACAAATAATCAATTGGTAATAGGTTGGATGTATCAATTCTAACATTATATTGGAGTAGACGAGATCAAATGGTCAATCGTCATGTCATACAATTATAAATCCACATGTTAGCTTAAAGGTGGTGGTAAGAATAATTGGGAAACTGATGATGTAACCCTGTGCATTTGATGTTATAAAAGAATGCAGGAAATACAAAGGAATGCAAACAAGGAAGAAGATATAGAGAAAAGAATGAGACAATTCTTTATTGCATATTTGTTCATTTCTTTTATCAGCTATTGCATTCTTATTATTCATTTAATATAGTTCATCAGCCCGCTCCACCTTCCAATTGTTTTTTTGTTGGATTCATTATAGAGAGAACCTAGAAGTCCACTTTGCAAATGTAAGTTCAACAACCTACTAATGATAGCTCAACGTTCCGGTAGACCGGACTAAATTGGACCGCCTTAACCCAGGAGCGATCGAGCGCACCAACAGTCACAGTAAGTAAAAAGCTAGAAAAGGAATTTTTTAACGTGGAAAACTCATCAACTAGGTGAAAAACTACGTGGTCGGGTCTGTGCCGGTCAAACCTCCACTATTTGTTTGTTGATGTACAAAGTTTTCTTAAAAAACTTGAGGGCGACAGACTGCCTCTCGTTACAATTATGGAGAGAGAATGGGAAGGGCTCTGAGGGTGACAGGCCACCACTCACTGGACTATTTCTGCTTCCGCTACAATTGGGAGTTTTACGTTGTGGAGGCTTTAGAGTTTTGTCGTTAGCTTGAAGGCGGGAGCAGCTTGTTGCGCTTATACTGTTGAAGTTGGAGACCGGGCGGTCTGTCTTGGCGGGTTAGAGACCGCGCGGTCTGGCGGTTTGACTCGGCGACTTGTAAACCGCGCGGTCTAAGCAATCTTCACAGGCGACCTCTCTGCATCTCTTATTGTAAGCCGTGCGGTTAGTGCTTCTGTCTAACCGCGCGGCCTGTGCGGTTTACTTTGTACAGTCCGCTTAGCTTGTAAATTTTAGTCTCACATCTCTTATTTGTATTCTCTCTTCTCTCCTCCATTCTATATAAGGGAGGGCATACCTTTGTAATAGTTATCATTTTTGGATAATAAAATTTCGATTATTCAAAAGTTTATTCGGCTTGTTCTCTTCTTTTCGCTTCCTTTCTCTACTTTCTAACATGGTATCAGAGGACACGGTCTTTTCCTCCTGATTCTGTGCGCTCTCTGTTGTTCGCGGCTTGTCTTCCGCGTTCTGCGGCTTGTTCGCGGCTTGCCTTCTCCTCTGTCCGCGCGGTTTGTCTCTATCCGCGCGGCTTGTTTCTGTCCGCTGCCTGTTTGCGCGGCTTGCTCTTCTTGTTTCTCTTCTCCTCCTGCTCTTTGTCGCAGCGACCTGTTTCTCGTGTCGCCGCGCTCCTTGCTCTTTCCTGCCGCTCCGACTTCCTAGTCGCTGCGGTCTGTCTCTGTCCGCGTGTGTTGTCTCTGCACTCGCGGTTTGCTGCTGTGATCTGCCTGACCGTGCGGGTTGTTCCTTTCTTACCCGCATCTTGGTCGCGGTCACCTGCTCTTCTCCTCTCTTCTGTTCGCTCGGCCTTTTCAGTCCGCGCGACCTCTTCCCCGCTGTGCCCTTGACCGCATTCTCGCAACTGCTGTGATCTGCCTGACCGTGCGGGTTGTCCCTTTCTTACCCGCATCTTGGTCGCGGTCACCTGCTCTTCTCCTCTCTTCTTTCGCCCGGCCCTTTGCAGTCCGCGCGACTTCTTCCCCGCTGTGCCTTGATCTGGATCCTAGCCGCTCGTGTTCAAGCGCTTCTTCCCTTTTGTTCCCGCCGCGGTTTCACGCGGATTCTTCCTTGTTTGAGCGGCCTCTCCGCCTCTTCGCTCTTAGCCGCTTCTCTGTTAGTCGCCGCGACCTCCTGGTTTAGTCGCGCGGCTTGTGCTCTGCACCTTGGTCGTGGCCCTTCGTGCCGCTGGTGTGCTGTCACCGAGACCGCTGCAGTTTCTTTTTTCTTCCTCCCTTCATGGCTTTCGCCTCGGTTGTCACGTCTTCTGGTCGTGCACACGTTGTTACTCAGGCAAATGGCTGATCGACACTGGTGCTACGAATCATATGACCGGCCATCTCCCGTGTTTCTCTCTCCTAGAAAAAAACATGCTCGCTTGCCCCCAGTTACTCTCTCGCTGACGGCTCTTCATCATCTGTTCATGGCACAGGGATAGTTCATGTCACCCCGTCTCTTCACTTGGCGGATACTCTATATGTGCCCCAGTTCCCGTGCAACTTATTATCTGTTACATCTCTTTGCAAGCAATTACAGTGTTCCGTCACATTTACTTCTACTTCTTCTTGCTCTTTTCAGGATCCGGACTCCCAACGGACGATTGCTACTGGGACTGAGAGTGGCGGCTTATACTTCCTCGACAACATTTCTGCTTTTTTCACCTTCTCCTCCACCTCCACAGATCTTCTCCAATGACATCTCCGCCTTGGTCATGCTCCTCCCCGTCTTCTTCGTCAACTTCTTGCCCCACCTTCCTCCTCAAAGTCCTCCGCTCAACTGTGAGGCCTGTCAGCTTGGCAAGCATCACCGCTCCTCCTTCCCTCCAAAGCACGTTCGTAGCTCTACCCGTCCGTTTGATCTTATCCACTCCGACATCTGGGGTCCTTCTCCTACTCTTACCATTGGTCGGGGTAGTTCCTATTTTGTCACGTTCATTGATGATTTCTCTCGCTGTACGTGGGTGTATCTGTTAAAAGATCGCTCCGAATTATTCTCTGTATGGACATCCTTCTATCTCATGATCAAACTCAGTTTGATGTTTCTATCAAAGTTTTTCGGTCTGATAATGCCGCAGAATATCTCAGTCGTGACTTCTCTACATTCTGCATGCAAAATGGGATTCTTCATCAAACTAGTTGTGTCTATTCTTCACAACAAAATGGTGTAGCCGAACGCAAAAACCGACACCTGCTCGATGTCGCTCGCACCTTGATGACCCAGATGCATGTTCATCGCTCCTATTGGGGCTATGCTGTTCTCCTTGCCTGCTACCTCATCAATCGCATTCCCTCCACGGTTCTCCATGGCCAAACCCCGTTCTCCATTTTGTATCCGGGCAAGGAGCCGTTTCATCTCCCTCTCCAAATCTTTGGATGCACTGCCTTTGTGCATGCCCCTTCTGCCACCCGTGATAAGCTCTCCCCTCGCTCCACCAAATGTGTCTTTCTGGGGTATTCCACCACTCAGAAAGGCTACTGTTGCTTTGATCCCGTCCTTCGTAAGCAGTTCGTCTCTGCTGACGTCACCTTCTTCGAGAATACCTCCTACTTCTCGGATGCCTCTTCTCCTCTTCTCCCAGCTTCTGATTCTCCTGCCATTCCCTTCGTTCCCTCGTCTCCTCCTACACTCTCCACCACTACACCGTCTCCACCCCCTCCTCTTCCTCCACATCTCTCTCTCCCTTCTCCACCACCCTCTCCCTCCTCTCCGCTGCCGTCGCTCTCTTCTCCCCGGCCAGCTTTCTCTACCACGGATGCTCCGGATGCCGCGGGCCCGGCTGACCTGGATCTTCCTATAGCTCTTCGCAAAGGGGTGCGGACGTGCACCTTACACCCCCTTGTGCTGTTGTTTCCTATGATCGTCTTACTCCTTCTCGCAGGGCCTTTGCACTGGCTATCTCTGCCACTGCCACACCCCGCTCCTATCAGGAGGCCCTTGCTATTCCTCACTGGAAGATGGCCATGGATGAGGAAATGGCGACCCTCACTGAGCGGGGTACCTGGACTCTTGTTCCTCCTCCCTTTGGCACTGATGTTGTTGGCTGTCGCTGTGGTCTTTGTGGTCAAATTTAGCCCAGACGGCACTGTGGATCGGTATAAGGCTCGCCTTGTGGCTAAGGGCTTTACTCAGACCTATGGGGTTGATTACTTTGACACCTTCTCCCCTGTGGCTCGTCTCAGCACAATCCGGGTTCTTCTCTCTGTGGCCGTCAATCGGATTGGCCAATTTCTCAGCTGGACGTCAAGAATGCCTTCCTTTATGGTGATCTTCACGAGGCCGTTTACATGGAGCAACCTCCTGGGTATGTTGCTCAGAGGGAGACACGAGTATGCCGGCTGCAGAAGGCAATTTATGGCCTCAAGCAGAGTCCTCGAGCTTGGTTTGACAAGTTCAGCGGTATTGTGGCGGCTGTTGGTTTTGTGCGAAGCTCTGCTGATCACTCTCTCTTTATTCGCAAAACTCCTTCTGGGCTGGTTGTTCTTATTATCTGTATACGTCGATGATATTCTTCTCACTGGCGATGACCAGGAAGGGGTAGCCCTGACAAAGCTACATCTTCGCCAACATCTGATCACTAAAGATATGGGCTCTCCAAAGTACTTTCTGGGGATCGAACTCTCTCGGAAGCCCGACTCCTTAGTTCTCTCTCAGCGTAAGTATGCCCTTGATCTTTTAAAAGAGGCAGGATTGACTGGAGC
The DNA here is from genome assembly GCA_039583875.1 of Platanthera guangdongensis. Classification (NCBI taxonomy): domain Eukaryota; kingdom Viridiplantae; phylum Streptophyta; class Magnoliopsida; order Asparagales; family Orchidaceae; genus Platanthera; species Platanthera guangdongensis. The sequence goes on along the minus strand of CM077166.1, from coordinate 8,479,686 downwards.
TAAACCTGCCCGATGTCCCATGGCTATTGGGGAGGACAAAACCTGGACAGATGATTCGCCTCTTCTTTCAGATAGTTCGCGATACAGGCGTCTGTTGGTAAGCTCATATATCTCACAGTGACCAGACCCGACATTTCTATGCTGTGGGCAAGGTGAGTCAATTCATGCAAGCGCCCAGGGATTGTCATCTTCAGTCCGCCTTGCGGATCTTGGAATATGTCAAAGCAGCGCCTGGGAAAGGATTACTGTTTCAGAAGAATGTCATCTGAGGATTGAAGCCTACTCAGATGCAAGTTATGCTGATGACAAAGGGGATCGCAAGTCTACCTCAGGTTTTTGCACCTTTGTTGGGGAAATCTGGTGAGCTGGAAGAGTAAAAAGCAGTCTGTTGTCTCCAGTTCCAGTGCTGAAGCTGAGTATCGCAGTATGGCGTCAACCACTTGTGAGTTGAAATGGTTGCGGGCTCTCATGCTAGATTTAGGAGAGGTGTACAACCATCCTCTACCTATGTTCTGTGATAACAAGGCCGCCATATACATCTCCAAAAATCCGGTATTCCATGAAAGAACAAAGCACATTGAGGTTGACTGCCATTTCATTCGTGAAGAGATTTTAAAAGAACAGATTTGCTCTCCGTTTGTCACTATCTGATAAAGAGCTAGCCGACATCTTCACCAAGCCAGTCTCCGCCTCGTTTCTGCATGTTTGCGACAAGCTGGGCATGATTGATATATATGCTCCAGCTTGAGGGGGAGTGTTGAAGTTGGAGACCGGACGGTCTGTCTTGGCGGGTTAGAGACCGCGCGGTCTGGCGGTTTGACTCGGCGACTTGTAAACCGCGCGGTCTAAGCAATCTTCACAGGCGACCTCTCTGCATCTCTTATTGTAAGCCGTGCGGTTAGTGCTTCTGTCTAACCGCGCGGCCTGTGCGGTTTACTTTGTACAGTCCGCTTAGCTTGTAAATTTTAGTCCCACATCTCTTATTTGTATTCTCTCTTCTCTCCTCCATTCTATATAAGGGAGGGCATACCTTTGTAATAGTTATCATTTTTGGATAATAAAATTTCGATTATTCAAAAGTTTATTCGGCTTGTTCTCTTCTTTTCGCTTCCTTTCTCTACTTTCTAACATATACGTCTGGGGCTTGAAAGTTCAGGTGGCGCGCTTCACGCGCCTAGTCCTCTGTGGTTTGTCTTCTGTGGTGCTTAGAGGAGTCTGGAGTGGCAGACTTGTCGCAGCCTGACGAGCTTGCTGCTGAGTCGAAGCCGCTAGGAATGTTGAGCGTTCTGCACGTCGGGCTGCAGTTGAGAGGTCTTTGGCGGGCACTGAAGTTGCTCTTATAAGCTGCTAGTGGTGCGGGGCACACGAACTTTGGGTGCTCTGACCGGCTTGGTCTGCTGACACCAAGGATCCTTGGTGGTCCCAGCGGAGCGTGCGGAGACGCGGTTGGAACGGTGCGCTTGGACGGTCTTGGCGGCGAGGCGCGCTTGGGCGATCTCGACGATGGAGCGCGCGGGGGCGCACTTGGATGGTCTTGACTGCGGGGCGGCGGAAGGGCACTTGGGCGGTCTTGACGACGGGGTGCGCGAAGGGGCGCTTGGACGGTCTTGACGGCGGAGCGCGCGGAGGCACGCTTGGACAGTTTTGACGACAGAGTGCACAGAGGCGCACTTGGATGGTCTTGATGGCAGAGCACTTGCTGAAGGTGAGCGCGCAAAGCGCTAGCTGACGAAGAGCACACGGGGCGCTTGTTGGAGGAGAGTGCGCGGGACGTTTGCTGAAGTAGAGCGCGCGGGGCGCTTGCTGGAGGAGAGCGCGTGGGGCGCTTGCTTGAGGAGAGCGCGCGGGACGCTTGCTGGAGGAAAGTGCACGGGGAGCATGCTGAAGGAGACCGCGTGGGGCGCTTGCTAGAGAAAAGCGCGCGCAGGAACGCACAAGGAAGAGGCGCGCGCGGAAGGGGCGCGCGCGGGGGCGCGCGCAGAAGGGGCACGGGCGGAAGGGGGGCGCGCGGGAGCACACAAAGAAGGGGCGCGCGAGGGAGCGCGCACGAAAGAGGCGAGCAAAGAAGGGAAGCGGTGGAGAGAAAAAATCGTAGGAGTGGAGAGAGAAAATCCGCAGAAGGATTTTCCGGCCCAGGAAAAGATGAAAATAAGAGGGAGAGGAATCTATTTATAGATTTTAAGAGGGGCAAGTCGGTAATTCCTCCTCGTAACCACCGGCCGGATGAATATAATCGTCCGAAATGGGGAACACGGATCGCCATATTTATGCAAATGACGAAACTGTCCCCGGCCGAAAAATAACAGCCTCCGCCAGAAAAATAACCACCCCTCCCGCGAGGGGAGGGGCGGCCCGACGAGGCTGGCGGCCGGTGGAAAAGGGCCTCTCGGCAGGGGCCAAGTGGAGAAAACGCTGCCCGACTTCGGTGGCATGGAGGCCGCCCCAACCAGACGGCCAAAGGGCCTCCCGATTTGGGGCGGCCCTGCTCTCAAGCAGGGAGCCTGACCAGGATTGAGCGGTATTATATCGCCCGACCTAGGCAGGGAGGCAGCTGCCCAAATCGGGCGGCCAAGAGGCGGTCGCCTAAATCGGGAAGCCAAGGGGCCGCTCGATTTGGGCAGCCCTGCTCCCTTGCCGAAAGAAAACCACGGTCAGGCAACAATGTCCCACCCGACATGGGCAGGGAGGAGGCCGCTCTAATCGGGCGGCCAGGATGGCCGCCCGATTTTGGGTGGCCCCTCCTTTAGGCGGAGGGTCGTTGATGCAGGACGGCGCGTAGGGTTTGCGCGTCTGTCGGCTTTTTCTAGAAAACCCTTAATGCATGCGATGATTAAATTAATTTTGCCAATTTTAGAGCGGGCGCAACACTAACGAAATTACGCAACTTGGATTTTTTAAAAGCACAAAATTACTTCTTTATTTCAAAAAAAATGAATTTTCTTAAATAATGGTTCAATTTTAAATCCGGGGAAGGAAGTTCGCAACTTTTTTTTGTTCCCCTTGTCGTAGCACAACGAAATCGTGAACTCCAAATACGTTACCGTTTGGAGTTTTCGGCGTAACGTTAGCTGACAAAACTCGGGCGAAAATCTCAGCAAAGAGTCTATTATCCTACGAGAAAATATAGAGACACACACAAAGAAAAAGAAAGAAACAATTACCCACGGAAGAGGCGTCTTCCGTATTCGAAGTTGATGGCGATCACGTGAGAAACTCGTCGTCACCTTCGATCTTCCACTCTGAGGTCGGTCGTTATCACACATGGACACCAAGGAATTAAATCACTCCCTCACACGAGGTGGTTCCACGGAATCACTCAACAAAGTAAGGAAGCCACAAACTAACAAACCTAAAATTCACTCGCTCTCACACTAGAGGTGGTTCAACGAAATCTCAAATACTCGCGGTGGCTCAACGAAATCTCTAACACAAGAACTTAAATTCACTAACTAGTCGTCAACTCCCTCTCAACAGAAGGCTAGCAGCAACCACAGTCTTCAACCTAATTACTAATAAAATTTAACATTCACCCTCTAATTGAAATCCTAATCGGCAAATCACCAACAGTAGTATAATTCTCAACATATGAGATAACATTATTCATTATATTGGGCCTTGCAACAAATTAATCAAACAACTGTTCACCGTCTCTGTCGGCGGAAGAAGGCCTCAAACAGCATACTCAAACAGCACACATGGAAGCAGCAAACCGGAAATCTAAAACCTAATCTACAGCTCTAAATCACTCCTACAGGAAACTCACAAATCCATCACAACTAAATTCCTATCCTACTGTTTTACTATTCATCTTCCCTACCAAACCTACACAGGTAACGCATACAACTCACAACAGCAAGCAATGCACCTCTTCATTCAATATTTTTCACCAAACGAAAATACAAAACACATACCATTTTATAGGGTTACAGCAAAGAATAAGAAAAAAAGGGATCGGCCATGGCAGCAGATCCATGGAGCGGAACCGCTGGGGAGAGGGGCGTCGTGCTCTGCGGTTGTAGCCGACGTGGTTGCTGATGGCGTCGATGTGTGGCTTCGAGTGAGTGGTCGAGCGTGAACCCCGCTCGATTTGAGGTCGGAAGTGGCGGATTACCTGGCGCCTTGACTGCTAGCCCTAACCCACGGGTTTCACTGATCGGGAAGATGAACAGTGTCAACCCCGTTGTTTGACTGCTTGCTGTAATCGATCCTACTGTATTCATATATATATATATACGAGCATTTTCGCACGGGCTCCGTCCGTGCTCAATGCTCTTCGCATCAACAGTACCGCAGCTGCGACGGTACCTCCGCCCAAACTCGGTCCCTATACGACACTCGATCAATTGACAGGGCACTGGGAGCCCCTGTACCCTACGGGACAGTAACCCGCCTCGACAGTGTCCCGACGCGGCGGCGCTTATGCATCTCGCAAACACCCATGCAGAAGCGCCGCCGCGCCGGTACACTGTCGAGGCGGGTTACTATCCCGTAGGGTACAGGGGCTCCCAGTGCCCTGTCAATTGATCGAGTGTCGTATAGGGGCCGAGTTTGGGCGGATGTACCGACGCAGCTGGGGTACTGTCGATGCGAAGAGCATCGAGCACGGGCGGAGCCCGTGCGAAGATGCTCGTTTTTAAAAAGAACCGTTGAAAATTAATTCAAAATTATTTGTTTCAGATGTATGAGGCTCATTTTTATAACACTTTCAGATGGAATCCTAAACTGTAATGTGAAATCAAAACAGAAATAAGAAATCAAAAATCAAGACTGAAACGGAAATCAAAATGGAATCCTAAACTTTAAAAAAAAAGTAGAACCAAAACTGAAATTAAAAATGTAAATGAAAAAACATGGAAACTGAAATCAAAAATCAAATCTAAAATCAAAATTGTTTTCAAAAATCAAAATAAAAAAGAAATCCTAAATTGAAATCAAAAAGTAACATTAAAACTTATATTAAAAACTGTAATCCAAACTGGAATTAAGTGAAATTAAAACTAAATTTAAAACTGAAATATAAACTGAAATGAAAACAAAATTTAAAACTGAAATGAAAACTGAACTCTAAAGGTTGATCAAAACTGGAATGAAATTAGAAATCCAAACGGAACTCTAAACTGAAATGAAAATCTGAACTAAAATTAAAACTAACAAAAAAAAACTGGAATTAATGAAAATCAAATCTGTTTTGATTTCATATTATGATTTCATATTTATGATTTTAGATTTAAAAAATAAAACTGATTTCAGATTTATCATTTCAGATTTAGGATTTCAGATTTATGATTTCCGTTTTCAGTTTTGATTTTGATTTCAAGCTGTTGTTGCTTCCGCACCGCTGGTTTTGATTCCGTTTGATTTCTTATATGCTTCATTTCTACAGATCTGAATCACGCCATTTCTGTTACGCCCCCGGACGGATCCGAATGCGACAACGGGGCTGAACCAACTGGTTCAGCCCCCACTTTCTAAAAGGCGGTCGTCGGGGGCTGAACCCACCCGGTTCAGCCCCAATTGGGGCCGGTCGGCCCCCTCGGCCGGCCGGCCTTGGTCCGGGTATAAATGTACCCGGATCCTCTTTGGAGTGGGGCATGCAAGTATTATCAAAGGTAATTCTCTAGCCCCCCTCTCAAACCCTAGAAATCTCTCCTTCTCTCTCAAATCTCATCTAGTTCCTAACATTTGGTATCAGAGGATTCTTCCTCCCAAATCTTTTTTCCTTCCAGCATCGATCCCGCGTCGACGCCCGCTCGCATCCGATTGCGGCATCCCGCTCGCATCCCGGCGTCGGCTCCCGATCGCTCCCGATCGTCGATCTTGCTGGCCGCCGCTCGCATCCGGCGTCGGCTCCCGCTCGCATCCCGCCGTCGGCATCCCGCTCGCATCCCGGCGTCGGCTCCCGCTCGCATCCCGGCGTCGGCATTCCGCTCGCATCCCGGCGTCGGCTCCCGATCGCTCCGCATCGCTCCCGATCGTCGATCGACTGCCGAATCCCGCTTTTGCTCCGCATCGACTGCCGACTGCCGGTTACTGCGTCGATCTTGCTGCCGGTTGCTGCATCTGTTGCCATTCGCGCACGCCCGGGGTTCCACCATGGTGACTCGCACCCAAGAAGACTCCAATCGGCTCGCACATCTCGAAGAAAACTACACCGGGTTGACCGCCACCGTGGCAGCCCTCGCCGATAAGTTAACAGCATCGGAACAACGTCTCGAAGAGAAATTGGACGCCCGCATGGACGAGCTTAAAAATATGTTAACCCAACACCTTAAAGGAAAAGCTGTTGTGGGCGAGGCCAACGCAGTCCAGCTTCCCCTCCCTACTCCAGCATCGGGGCACGACGATCGGGCCTCTAGCCTCAATGGGGGGCTTGGCATTGACAGTGGAAGGGTAGGAGGCTCACGGCGACCACAAGCTTGGTCCGAGGCAACCCAGTTTGGCGGCATCGCCGCGTCTGCCTTGGATTTTTCTCCTTACCGTGAAGACCTCCAGGAGGACCAACGACCCAACGGGATCGGGTGCCCACCTCGTGATGGGCTCCTCCCTATTCCAGGAGAACCAGGACACGTCGCGGGCGGAAGGGGAGGAGGCAGATGGGAGTTTAGGCCGCCAGTCTTGGGGAACCCCTATGGAAGGGATTGGGGGTACCCACACGTGGCCGCTGATCGACGACAACCGCTTGGACACGGGCAAGAGTACGGAGGACCCGGGCACCAACTACCACGCGCCTATCTACCGCCGAAGGTTACCCGTATGAACTACCCCAAGTTCAAAGGAGGAGATGCACTCGAATGGGTCCAAAAGGCAGAGTTATTTTACAGCTATCAGGAGATACCAGAGGCACAATGGGTAAGGTTGGCGTCCTTCCATCTTGAAGAGGACGCATACCAGTGGACCCAATGGTTCCTCCGGGGACGGGATCACGCGCCATGGCACGAGTTTGTCGACGGATTCATCGCCCGCTTTGGTCCACTTGAGTATGAATACTTCGAGGCTCTTCTTCAGAAGTTGCGTCAGAAAGGGACGGTGATGGAGTATCGAACCGAGTTTGAACGGTTGGCCAACGGGGTGCAGTGGGGCGAGAGGACCTTAACAAGTTGTTTTATTTCCGGTTTGAAGGAGGACATCCGAGACGAGTGCATGCCTATCTACCCGCGCAGTTTGACACAAGCTATCAACTTGGCCGGATTCAAGAAGAGCGTATCATTCGACAGAAGTCCTGGGGGACACTCCGAGGAACCTTACACACCTTCCCGACGCAAAAAAGGATCACGCAGCTACAGAACGGGCGACGCTGAAGAAATTGACTTGGACAGAGTGATGACTAGTAATTTATTCATCATATATGGCTTTTATCTTAATTAGACATTCTAAATATTGATATGTGTTCGTGATTTTTATAAAATATTCGTTGAAAATAATATTTTGAGCTCTAACACTAATATTCTCAATTTTGTAGGATTGCGGCAGGCTTTGGGGAATTTTCTGTACAAAATCCCGATGTTGCGTTCAAGAGTTCGTATTCGAGCCCAACTTAACAACATAGAGCTCGACAAGATATATTCAACACCATCCGCCACCCGACATACAAGAGCTCCACCAGTGCAAGCTACCATATATAATTATATATATAAATGTTTACTGTTTATATATATATATATATATATTATATATATATATAACAATAACCATGCTGCTACCTCCTCCAAACTGCCGAACAACCACTCCGGCAACCTCCCTGCAGCAGCATATCCACGTCAAACTCGAGCTCGCCATCCCTCCTCCTAGCAGCAGCTCGAATGAAGCCCGAGCAACCTCGGCCACCTCCAGCAACTCCATACAGGAAGCTCGGCCGCCACCTCAACGCCACCACTGAGCTCGCCACTACAGCACCATCATCAGCACCATCAACTCGGCTGGCCAACGCCACCTTTCCTCCAACCAAGCTCGCCGGCCAGCACCACTTTCCTCCAACCAAGCTCGGCCAGCACCACTTTCCTCCTCATGCTCGGCCAACGCCACCAACGCCTTGCAAGCAGCCAACTTGATCCAGCTCCACCACCTCAATAACCAGAACTATCTCCGGCCACCTTCAGCAGCGCCATCACCGTGCTCGGCCACACCAAGCAGCAACTCCGGCCCGCAGTTCCAACTCCATGAAGTAACCCCTCCACGTCAGCGATCCTCCTCCATGCAGCGCCAACTCCGCCTCTGCCGTTACACCCGGAGATGTCGCCGCCTCCAGCTCTTCCAGAGATTATCCGCCGAATTTTTGGCCGCCATCAATATCCTGCTGCTGCCGTTTTCAACAAGGAGCCTACCATGCCTTGTCACATCATCCGGTGCCTATAAAGGTGGTCATGGGGAAGGAGGGATGGAAGAATTCAGAGGAGATAATTCAGAGGAGAGATAAAAAAGAGAGCCCAGCCCCTAAATTCAATTATTCATTTCATTTCTTATTTTCATTTCAGCTATTAGTGTTTGTTTTAAGTTTTGAATTATTTAAATAATTTAATTAACATTATTAGTTTTCGAGTATTAGTGTTTTCGTATTGTTATAATTTAATCTTGTACATCTCGCTTTGTTCAACTTAGAATTTTGTCGTCTCGTAACCATGCAATTTTATGTCTTGTAATTTTGCTATCAATAAAATATAATTCTGTCTCCATTTAAAATATTGTCCCTATTTCAAGTTATTCACTCGAACGTTATATTTTTGTTTCTCAACAAATTTTTTTTGTTCTTCTCTCGTCATGTCGAAATTTTATAATCATGATTTCTCCACCTCCATGAGCGGCTAATTCTCTATAGTGCTCGATCGAGACGATCCGAGGATGAGATAATTTCTGCGATGATTTTAATTTTGTGCTTCTCAATTTGTTGAATGCTTACGATTTACCGTTGATCAATTCATTGAGGCTATATATTTTATATAGTTTTCAAAACAGTTTTTCGCTCTTTAGTTGGCCGAGAGGCTCGTAAGGCGAATCGATCACTCATCGGTAAAAAGAGTAGAACGCAACCCTCGAGAGAGGACGACGTAACTCTTCCGAATTGGACTAAAATCTAATAGCGAGGTTCGCTACCTAAGGCAAGTCTTAGGCGATGCGATTTGAGAACGAAAGTTCGGTCGATACACCTAAGTTTAGTTGAACCTAATCCTCGAAAGAGTGGTGTTCATGCTTCGGGAACCTCCTCGGTCAAAGCCTCTTCAACAAGAGAATTGCATTGTTATTTTCATTTCATAATTTTATAATTCCAAGGTGACTCAAGATCGGTACTAATCATAAAACCATTATTTTAATTCCGTTAACATTTCTAGTTTTCTTTTACTTTTCGCAACCTTAACTCAATTTTCTATTGATAAAATAATAACGATTTTCAAAGTAGGATTACTCGATCACCCCGAGTCTAATACGACCTTGGTTTTTTTATAAACCTATACCACTTCCGATACGGTACACTGCCGTTGTCGTTTGCGGATATAGTTTCGCGCGATCAAGTTTTGGCGCCGTTGCCGGGGAGATTGGTCGATAATTTGAAAAGAAATAGTTATTAATTTAATCGTTTTTTTTAGTTTATGACCCGAGTAAACTCTTCATCAAATAATTTTGAATTCGGTTTTGATCCGGAAATCGAGCGCACCTTTCGGCGACGTCTCCGATTTAGTGATCTACCAATAATTCGCGAAGAGTCAATCGGAGAAACTAACGAGGGAATAATGGAAGTTCCTAACCTTAATGCGCCCCGCTACGGACTATGTCCTATTATGCGAGACCGAATTTGGAGGGAACACAATCTAGTATTATTCGCCCAGCAGTAGCGAATAATAATTTTGAAATTAAAACGAGTATCATTCAGATGGTACAACAATCAGTTGTATTCGATGGCTTGCCGGATGAAGATCCAAATTTACATCTGCTTAATTTTTTGGAAATTTGCGATACATTTAAAATAAATGGCGTCACCGATGACGCCATCCGTTTGCGTTTATTTCCATTTTCTTTGCGGACTAAGGCTAAGCAGTGGTTTGGGTTCTCTTCCTAGAGGTTCCATCACTACATGGGCCGAAATGACGGAAAAATTTTTAACGAAATATTTTCCTCCGGCCAAGTCCGCTAAATTACGTACGGACATTCTCTCGTTCACGCAAATAGACTCGGAGTCTCTCTATGACACATGGGAGCGCTTCAAGGAACTTTTGCGGAGATGTCCTCATCATGCCCTTCCTACGTGGCAACAAGTTCAAACTTTCTACAATGGTTTGAATCTCCAAACGAGGCAAATGATTGATGCAGCCGCAGGGGGAACTCTTAATAACAAAACCCCCGAGGCCGCTCAAGAGCTTTTCGAGGAGATGGCCATGAATGCTTATCAGTGGAATGCGCCACGGTCGCGCCCTAACAGCCGACTGGCTCTTTGAAGTCGAGGCCACCCCTAATTTAGCACATCAAGGGAATGCTCACTAAGCAAGTGGCGGAGATGTCTGCTTCCTCCGCCACCAATTGGGCTTATAATAATAATAATTTTAATAATAATTTTCATGAGCAAGTAGATTATATGGTAACTCCTATCGTCCTCCGTATAACCGAATAATAATATCCGTTCAATAATAGTTATAATCCGGTTTTGCGGAATCACCCAAACTTTTCAATGGAGCAACCCCAATAATGCTCAGCGTCCACTGCAAGTGAATCCTCCCGGATTCACTCCACACCATCACACAAGCCTTCTTCACTTGAAGAAGTCTTCACTAAATACGTAGCCTCAAATGAGTCCAATATCCGGAATCTTACCGGATCTATAAAAATTTAGAAAATCAAATTGGGCAATTAGCCAAATTAGTCTCCGAGCGCCAACAAGGAACTTTGCGGGCAACACCGAGCCCAATCCAAGGGAGAGCGCCAACGTAATAAACCTCCGCAGCGAAGGAGGTAACCTCTACAAATTGGCTGGACCTGAGGTAACGTTCATCTTCACCCCTGCAATTTACTTCTCCGCAAGTTAGTTCTTCTACTTTATCATCTCTACTCTAGCTCTCCGCGCAATAATTTTAAACCTTCAATGCCTTATCCTTCAAAATTTAAAAATGAGCGCAATGAGGAGCAATACAAAAAATTTATTGAAATTTAAAACAAATTCAAATAAATGTCCCATTCTGCGAAGCAATCTCTAATATGCTAAATACGCGAAATATCTCAAAGAATTACTCTCTAATAAAAGAAACTTGAGGATATTTCGCGTGTTTCTTAAACGCAGAATGCTCGGCGGTTGTATTAATAAAATTGCCGGAAAAAACTTAACGATCCGGGACGGTTTTCCATCCCATGCCTATTCGGTAATTTATTAATAAAACACCTTTGGCTGATTTGGGCGCTAGTATTAACCTCATGCATATTCTTTATTTAAAAAACTTGGTTGGCAATCCTACCCCAACAAAAATTAGCATCCAACTAGCAGATCGGTCTATTAAATATCCCTATGGAGTCATAGAGGATGTTATTAGTTAAAGTAGACAAGTTTATCTTCCCGGTAGACTTTGTCATTCTAACATCGAAGAAGACGCCGAAGTGCCCCTTATACTCGGTCGTCCATTCCTTGCTACCTCTAAGGCAATATAGACGTAAGTAACGGAAAGCTTCTCCTACGAGTGGGGGATGAAGAAGTTACTTTTAGTATCGACTCTTCCATGAAAAACTCTTTTTCTAATGACGACTCTTGTTTTACTTTAGAAACAAATTTTGAAGAGGAATAACGTCATCTTCTGAAATTATTTCTCCTTTATTTGAAAATCCGGACATTGCAAACTATATTGTTTAAGAGAAATAACTCATCCGCACAAATTTGAAGAAATAAAATTGAATAATTTAAAGTAAAAACATCTTATGAGGAGCCGCCGAGTTAGAATTAAACAATTGCCGAACATTTAAAATATTTTATTTTTAGAAAAAGAGTCAAAATTGCGTGAATTATATCATCCGCGCTTAACGATTCAGAAATTCTGAATTAACAAAAATTTTAAATAAGCATCGTCATGCAATTGCGTGGCAAATTTTCTGATATTAAAGGAATTAGCCCATCTTTTTGTACGCATAAATAAGTTTAGAAATAATTCTTCCGCGGTACTATTCAGCTCAAAACGACGCCTTAATCCAAATATGAAGGACGTTGTAAGGCCGAAATAATAACTATTAGACGCGGGAATTATTTATCCTATTTCGGATAGCACTTGGGTTAGTCCGTGCAGTCGTGCCTAAGAAGGGCGGGATAACGTAGTATTCCATAGGAAAATAATGAGTTAATTCCCAACCCGTACCGTTACCGGTTGCGAGTTTGCATCGATTATAGGAAATTAAATGATGCAACTCGTAAGGATCACTCCCCGCTTCCCTTCATTGACCAAATCTTAGAACGTCTTTCGGTCACTCGCACTATTGTTTTCTTGATGGTCTTTCGGGATACTTTCAAATCCCAATGCACCGAAGACCAAGAGAAAACCACGTTCACTTGTCCGTTCGGCACCTTCGCCTATCGGAGGATGTCGTTTGGTCTTTGCAACGCGCCGGCTACATTCAAAGATGTATGTTTGGCAACTTTTTAACGAATTAGTAGAGGATGTCATGGAAGTTTTATGGACGATTTTTCAGTCTTTGGCGATTCCTTTGAAAATTTTTAAAATAATCTTGATCGTGTTCTTCAACGCTGCGAAGACACAAATTTGGCGCTCAATTGGAAAGTGTCACTTTATGGTTCGAGAAGGCTTAGTGCTCGGACATAAAATTTCTAGCAAAGGGATCGAGGTCGAGAAGGGCCAAAATCGAGGTCATAGAAAAACTTCCCCCGCCTACCAACATAAAATCTATTAGGAGTTTTCTAGGACACGCAGGATTTATAGGCGGTTTATTAAAGATTTTTCAAAATTACAAAACCGCTAACACATCTTTTAGAAAAAGAAACCGCATTTATATTCGATGAAGAAATGTTCTAAAGCGTTCAATAAAAAAAAATGAACTTATCAACTCGCTATATTTAATTGCGCCAAATTGGTCTCTCCGTATTGAAATTATGTGCGACGCAAGCGATTTTGCTGTATGGGCTGTTTTAGGCCAACGGGTGGATAAATATTTTCACCCGATTATTACGCAAGTAAAACGCTCACGTCCGCGCAAGCTAATTATACAACGACGAGAAAGAACTTTTGGCGATTGTTTTTGCATTTGATAATTTCGATCTTATATAACGCTATCAAAAATTATTGTTTTTACTGACCACTCCGCTCTTAGGTATTTAATGAAAAAGGGACGCGAAGCCCGATTACTAAGATGGATTCTCCTTCTACAAGAGTTCGATTTGAGATCCGAGATAAGAAGGGAGCGGAGAATTTGGCGGCCGACCACCTCCTCAAGATTGAGAATCCAGGTGCAGGAGCGCTAGTGGAGTACGAAATAGATGACAAATTCCCTGAAGAGCGCCTCCTCGTCATGAATAAGGTAATAACTTCTTCCACCCCTTGGTACGCGGATCTGCAATTACTTAGTGGCACGGGTCCTCCCAAAGAACAACTATTCAAGTCAACAAAAGAAGAAATTTTTTTCAGACTTGAAAAATTACTTTGGGAAGACCCCTTTTTATTTCGTGTTGGCGCGGACAAAGTGGTAAGAAGGTGTATCGGGCGAGGAAGGCATCAAAATTTTGCGGCACTGCCACGAAGGACCAACCGGTGGACATTATCAAGCACCGGACCGCTAGGAAGGTGCTCGAGGTGGGCTTCTATTGGCCCACTTTGTTTAAAGACGCTCAAATGTTTGTAAGCAAATGCGATAACTGCCAACGGTCAGGTAACATTTCTAACCGGGACGAAATGCCCCCAAAATATATTTTTAGAATGTGAAATTTTTGATTTATGGGGGTTAGATTTCATAGGTCCACCTACACCGTCTCATAATAATAAGTACATCCTTGTTGCGGTCGACTACGTGTCAAGGCAGAGGCGAAAGCTTTCTCCACTAACGACGCGAGAGTCGTCGTAAATTTTGAAAAAATTATTTTCACGATTGCACACCGCGAGCACTAATTAGTGATAGGGCACCCACTTTTGTAACGACCAACTTGCTAAAATTTTAGCCAAGTATGGCGTTACCCACAAACTCTCTACCGCCCTATCACCCACAAGCAAATGGCCAAGTGGAGGGGGTGTAAATCGTGAACTTAAGAGAATTTTAGAAAAAAACGGTTTCTGTTAATAGGAAGGATTGGTCACTTAAGTTAGACGATGCTTTATGGGCATATCGAACGGCGTACAGACCGCAATCGTTGTACACCGTACCGATTAGTCTACGGAAAAGCTTGTCATTTACCGGTGGAATTAGAACACCGCGCATATTGGGCGCTCAAATTTTTAAATTAGATCTAAACTTAGCCTCCGAACAAGAAAATTTCAATTAAATGAATTAGATGAATGGCGTGCAAACGCCTATGAAAATAACAAATTCTATAAGAGAGAACTAAGTTTTATCACGATCAAAAATATTAAAATCCAAAATCTTTTTCACCGGGAGATCTAGTCCTCCTTTTTAATTCTAGACTTCGGCTTTTTCGGAAAATTAAAGTCCCGATGGTCCGGCCCCTTTGTCGTGAAAGAGGTTTGGCCATATGGGACCGGTGCTAAT
>CM077166.1:8306580-8464516 GCA_039583875.1 Platanthera guangdongensis | reverse complement strand
GAAAAAAAGGATCGGCAATGGCACAGATACATGGAGCGGAACCGCTGGGGAGAGGGGCGTCGTGCTCTGCGTTGTAGCCGCTTGTTTGCTGATGGCGTCGATGTGTGGCTTCGAGTGAGTGGTCGAGCGTGAACCCGCTCGATTTGAGGTCGGAAGGCGGATTACCTGGCGCCTTGACTGCTAGCCCTAACCCACGGGTTTCACTGATCGGGAAGATGAACAGTGTCAACCCCGTTGTTTGACTGCTTGCTGTAATCAATCCTACTGTATTCATATATATATATATATACGAGCATTTTCGCACGGGCTCCGTCCGTGCTCAATGCTCTTCGCATCAACAGTACCGCAGCTGCGACGGTACCTACCTCCGCCCAAACTCGGTCCCTATACGACACTCGATCAATTGACAGGGCACTGGGAGCCCCTGTACCCTACGGGACAGTAACCGCCCCGCGACAGTGTCCCGACGCGGCGGCGCTTATGCATCTCGCAAACACCCATGCAGAAGCGCCGCCGCGCCGGTACACTGTCGAGGCGGGTTACTATCCCGTAGGGTACAGGGGCTCCCAGTGCCCTGTCAATTGATCGAGTGTCGTATAGGGGCCGAGTTTGGGCGGATGTACCGACGCAGCTGGGGTACTGTCGATGCGAAGAGCATCGAGCACGGGCGGAGCCCGTGCGAAGATGCTCGTTTTTAAAAAAACCGTTGAAAATTAATAATTCAAAATTATTTGTTTCAGATGTATGAGGCTCATTTTATAACACTTTCAGATGGAATCCTAAACTGTAATGTGAAATCAAAACAGAAATAAGAAATCAAAAATCAAGACTGAAAACGGAAATCAAAATGGAATCCTAAACTTTAAAAAAAAGTAGAACCAAAACTGAAATTAAAAATGTAAATGAAAAAACATGGAAACTGAAATCAAAAATCAAATCTAAAATCAAAATTGTTTTCAAAAATCAAAATAAAAAGAAATCCTAAATTGAAATCAAAAAGTAAAATTAAAACTTATATTAAAAACTGTAATCCAAACTGGAATTAAGTGAAATTAAAACTAAATTTAAAACTGAAATATAAACTGAAATGAAAACAAAATTTAAAACTGAAATGAAAACTGAACTCTAAAGGTTGATCAAAACTGGAATGAAATTAGAAATCCAAACGGAACTCTAAACTGAAATGAAAATCTGAACTAAAATTAAAACTAACAAAAAAAAACTGGAATTAATGAAAATCAAATCTGTTTTGATTTCATATTATGATTTCATATTTATGATTTTAGATTTAAAAAATAAAACTGATTTCAGATTTATCATTTCAGATTTAGGATTTCAGATTTATGATTTCCGTTTTCATTTTGATTTTGATTTCAAGCTGTTTTGCTTCCGCACCGCTGTTTGATTCCTTTGATTTCTTATATGCTTCATTTCTACAGATCTGAATCACGCCTTTCTGTTACGCCCCCCGGACGGATCCGAAGGCGACAACGGGGCTGAACCAACTGGTTCAGCCCCCACTTTCTAAAGGCGGTCGTCGGGGGCTGAACCCACCCGGTTCAGCCCCAATTGGGCCGGTCGGCCCCCTTGGCCGGCCGGCCTTGGTCCGGGTATAAATGTACCCGGATCCTCTTTGGAGTGGGGCATGCAAGTATTATCAAAGGTAATTCTCTAGCCCCCTCTCAAACCCTAGAAATCTCTCCTTCTCTCTCAAATCTCATCTAGTTCCTAACATTTGGTATCAGAGGATTCTTCCTCCCAAATCTTTTTTCCTTCCAGCATCGATCCCGCGTCGACCCCGCTCGCATCCGATTGCGGCATCCCGCTCGCATCCCGGCGTCGGCTCCCGATCGCTCCCGATCGTCGATCTTGCTGCCGCTCGCATCCCGGCGTCGCTCCCGCTCGCATCCCGCCGTCGGCATCCCGCTCGCATCCCGGCGTCGGCTCCCGCTCGCATCCCGGCGTCGGCATTCCGCTCGCATCCCGGCGTCGGCTCCCGATCGCTCCGCATCGCTCCCGATCGTCGATCGACTGCCGAATCCCGCTTTTGCTCCGCATCGACTGCCGACTGCCGGTTACTGCGTCGATCTTGCTGCCGGTTGCTGCATCTGTTGCCATTCGCGCACGCCCGGTTCCACCATGGTGACTCGCACCAAGAAGACTCCAATCGGCTCGCACATCTCGAAGAAAACTACACCGGGTTGACCGCCACCGTGGCAGCCCTCGCCGATAAGTTAACAGCATCGGAACCACGTCTCGAAGAGAAATTGGACGCCCGCATGGACGAGCTTAAAAATATGTTAACCCAACACCTTAAAGGAAAAGCTGTTGTGGGCGAGGCCAACGCAGTCCAGCTTCCCCTCCCTCCCTACTCCAGCATCGGGGCACGACGATCGGGCCTCTAGCCTCAATGGGGGGCTTGGCATTGACAGTGGAAGGGTAGGAGGCTCACGGCGACCACAAGCTTGGTCCGAGGCAACCCAGTTGGCGGCATCGCCGCGTCTGCCTTGGATTTTTCCTCCTTACCGTGAAGCCCTCCAGGAGGACCAACGACCCAACGGGATCGGGTGCCCACCTCGTGATGGGCTCCTCCCTATTCCAGGAGAACCAGGACACGTCGCGGGCGGAAGGGGAGGAGGCAGATGGGAGTTTAGGCCGCCAGTCTTGGGGAACCCCTATGGAAGGATTGGGGGTACCCACACGTGGCCGCTGATCGACGACAACCGCTTGGACACGGGCAAGAGTACGGAGGACCCGGGCACCAACTACCACGCGCCTATCTACCGCCGAAGGTTACCCGTATGAACTACCCCAAGTTCAAAGGAGGAGATGCACTCGAATGGGTCCAAAAGGCAGAGTTATTTTACAGCTATCAGGAGATACCAGAGGCACAATGGGTAAGGTTGGCGTCCTTCCACCTTGAAGAGGACGCATACCAGTGGACCCAATGGTTCCTCCGGGGACGGGATCACGCGCCATGGCACGAGTTGTCGACGGATTCATCGCCCGCTTTGGTCCACTTGAGTATGAAGACTTCGAGGCTCTTCTTCAGAAGTTGCGTCAGAAAGGGACGGTGATGGAGTATCGAACCGAGTTTGAACGGTTGGCCAACCGGGTGCAGTGGGGCGAGAGGACCTTAACAAGTTGTTTTATTTCCGGTTTGAAGGAGGACATCCGAGACGAGGTGCATGCCTATCTACCGCGCAGTTTGACACAAGCTATCAACTTGGCCCGGATTCAAGAAGAGCGTATCATTCGACAGAAGTCCCGGGGGGACACTCCGAGGAACCTTACACACCTTCCCGACGCAAAAAGGATCACGCAGCTACAGAACGGGCGACGCTGAAGAAATTTGACTTGGACAGAGCTACAGGCTAGGAAGGAACAGGGCTTGTGCTTCAACTGCGATGAGAAATTTACCTCAGGCCACAAATGTCAGAGGATCCAGGTTTACATGTTGTGCAGGAAAGTCGGATGCCGGATGTAGACGGAGGGGAACAGGAGCACATTCTGGATACAATCGAGTACGGGGTATCTTCCCTCGCCATGGCGGGAGACTCCGCTCCGACCACTATGAGTATTGCGGGGCGGATTGGCCAACAGCAGGTGACCTTTCTGTTTGACAGTGGGAGCACACATAATTTCATTAGCCCGACGGTGGCACAGACATTGGGGCTAGAGATCATCAAGGATGCCGCTTCCCAGGTTGTGGTGGCCGGTGGACACGAGCTGCAGTGCGAAGGAGTGCTTCGGGACGTGGAAATCAGTGTGCAGGGATACACCGACAACATGGATGTCTACCTATTGCCCATCCAGGGGCCAGATGTGATTCTGGGAGCCCAGTGGTTGCGACAGCTGGGTAGGGTGACTCTGGATTGGGAGAAGTTCACTATGGAGTTTGCTAAGGGTGGGAGACAGTACTGTCTGCAGGGCATCCACATCTCACCAGTGTCGGGGGGCTCTCTTTGTTGTTTGGAGAGGCTGCAGGGACATGGGCGTGACGCGGCTTGGGTAGACCTGAGGGGCCGGACGGCGCCACCAGATTCCCACCTTGAGGACAAGCTGGGTTTTGATGGGGCAGGGAATGTTACGCCCCCGGACGGATCCGAAGGCGACAACGGGGCTGAACCAACTGGTTCAGCCCCCACTTTCTAAAAGGCGGCCGTCGGGGGCTGAACCCACCCGGTTCAGCCCCAATTGGGGCCGGTCGGCCCCCTTGGCCGGTCGGCCTTGGTCCGGGTATAAATGTACCCGGATCCTCTTTGGAGTGGGGCATGCAAGTATTATCAAAGGTAATTCTCTAGCCCCCCTCTCAAACCCTAGAAATCTCTCCTTCTCTCTCAAATCTCATCTAGTTCCTAACAACGGGGCTGAACCAACTGGTTCAGCCCCCACTTTCTAAAAGGCGGCCGTCGGGGGCTGAACCCACCCGGTTCAGCCCCAATTGGGGCCGGTCGGCCCCCTTGGTCGGCCGGCCTTGGTCCGGGTATAAATGTACCCGGATCCTCTTTGGAGTGGGGCATGCAAGTATTATCAAAGGTAATTCTCTAGCCCCCCTCTCAAACCCTAGAAATCTCTCCTTCTCTCTCAAATCTCATCTAGTTCCTAACAATTTCACTCCGGCCGAATTACTATCGCTAGGACTGTAACGGTACGGTTTGATTCGATTTGTAAGCAAAACCGCAAACCGAACCATCCATATGTGGTTCCAAAAATTTGGAACCGAACCGAACCGCTCAAACATTGAAACTGAACCGAACCAAACCGAATGGTTTGATTCGGTTCGGTTCGGTTTGATTTTTGTGGTCTAGATAATGTGATAAAGCCTAAAGATTTATTAATAGAGATCAGAGATGATGCAATAAATGAGGCTCAACCACCCAACATGAAAGTGTTGTCTGAACAAAATTCTCATCATCTAATCATTTTAGGACTCCAAAATCAAATGAATGGAAAATGAAATATTCATCAGCATTGTTTGTTTGGAGAAAGATCTAGATTAGAAAAATATCTACACTAGAGATCAACGACGACTTAGATGCTTAATCAAAACAAAAAACATAAGACTTAAAAAATATGAAAGTCGCAACTCACGAGGGAGAAGCAGCCAACAAAAATGAGTTCTATATCGCTAGGCGAAATCCGCGAAAAATCACGCCCGGGTGTGTTGGGTTCGCCCATGTGTTTAATCATTAATGAAATATAATTAACTGTTTGCCGCAAAAGTCAAAACCATGAAGCGTATGGTTTAACACTTTAACATATGATTTAATGAAAATATGAAATGTAATTAAATTAACTGTATGGTTTAATGAAATTTGATTAATAAATTAAATGTTTTTATACACAACGGTTCGGTTTGGTGCGACTCGTTCGATTTGCCACACAAAACTATAAACCGAACCGAACCGTATTGTTTTCTAAAATCAAAACCGTAACCGAGCCGCGACTTACTGAAACCGAACCAAACCGTATAGTTTGGTTTGGTTTGGTTCGATTTTGCGGTTCGGTTGGTTTTGGCTTACAGGCTTACCCATCACCACTGATCGTGCTCACTGTAGATCTGAAATCACAAAGTTTCTGATTTTTGGAATCGTAAATCAAAACAGAGAGAAGATTTTGATTTTTAAACGATTTTTTATGGATTCAGAAACAACTAATTGAAAAGTAAATGTAAAACGAAATAAATTAATGTTACCGTGGAGCTGCAACTAATCTAGTGTGTTCATCAAAGTTATGCTCCAAAATTGCAAGAAATGGAGTCTTGCCATTTTATAAAACAGATAAAAATAATTGAAAACTAAATATAAAACGAAATAAATTAATGTTACCGTGGAGCTGCAACTACTCTAATGTTTTCATCAAATTTATGCTCCAAAATTGCAAGAAATGGAGGAGTCGAGCCATTTTATAAAACAGAGAAAAAACTGAAGGGGCTTACAGAGGAGCGAAGGAGTCGAAACCCTAAGGCGGGAGGAAGAAAGTAGCTCCGTCAAAACAAACGCTGCACAGCAGTAACGATGTCGGCGAGCTGAGCCTTCGAGGAAGAAGGAGGCCGATTGCACGATCTTCTCCGTCGATGCTGCAACTGCGGAGATGAGATAATGTTCGGAGAAGAGGAGAGAAAAAACTGACGGGGCTTACAGTGGAGCGAAGGAGTCGAAACCCTAAGGCTGGAAGAGCTGTGCGGGGCGCGCAAAGATCGGCGGGAAGATCAGCGCTGAAGCTGGGAGCAGCGGACCGCGCGAACAACGGTGGGAGCAGCGGAAGATCGAGTAGTGAAGGTGAAGTTGGGAGACGATCCAGACGAAACAACAACTTTTGGGGATGATTATATATCACTGAAGAAAGTGGTGGAAGAGCAGCGAGCGATGAGCGGCGGGGGTTTTTTCAGGATTTCATTTCGGTGACCGAGGACACCTGCACAGCTTTTTTAAACGGGAAGGGATTAGCGGTGGTGTGGAGGGGCAATTTGGGAAATCAACTTTTGTGATTGACTCCTACACAAACATCTTTATTTAATATAGATGTGTGTGTGTGTACTTATATATATATAGATATATATTAGGGATTTGGGGGTATATATATATATATATATATATATAAATATACAGTAAATTAAAACTCCAACGGCTAAGCGCACAGACGTGCAACAACATGACTACGCACACAGACGTGCGACAACATGACTACACACGCAGGCGTGCGACAACTAAAATTGACAACACAAAATTTGCAAAAATAAAATGCAACACAATAAATGACACAAATAAAACATGCAAAACATAGGGCTGATAGAGGTCCAGACTGGTGCGGCGATGTGACTTTTTTTCGTCGACCTAGTCGGGGCTGGTCTCCACGAGCCGGCCAGAGCCGGGCAGCAAATTTGCCGCCCGATCTGGACGGCGAGGACGCCGACCTCCCTACGCCGGCAGAGGGCCGGACGGCGAAGATGCCGCCTGACTTGGGCGGTTACAGCACAGTGCTCGGTGACGACGATGATGGCGACTGGCACGACGGTTGTGCCTCGGGTGGTTGTGCGTTGTTCGATGAATTCGGTTGAACCGGCTTAGGGGAACCACATCACTACTAATCAAATGTTACAAAAAGAAGAAGTTTGTTTGACGAAGACGAAAACTGACATTAAATTTCAAGAGGCATGCGCTTGCCAAAATACAATCGATAGATAGATAGATCCCCTCACCCAAGTAAAGACCAATTCCAAAACCTTAGTAGCAAAAGATGATGAGAAACACATAATACTCCCTTATATCAATGTCTCTAGTACCTTGGTAGAGTCAAACTCTATAAGTGCACAATTACATCACCCACAAGCATACCATAAAACGAGTTAATTATTTTCTTTTTAGAGAAATCGGGTCATTGAGGCAGCATTATAATATAAGAATGCAGTGGTCAAAACAACATTGTAAGTTGAAACCTAGTATCAAAGAATATTCAAAAACGAAAGATGAATTGTTCTGTACCTGTGTGCCAGCCCGCGTGTCCAGGCAAAGATTGAAGCAATGCTGTTTGTGCTAGTTTCACCACCCTTTTGGTGCACTCGAAAATGTCGTGTAACTGTGCCATGAGCAGCTTCAGCTTCAATAGTCCTTCCGTCAGGGCATACCTAAATAAAATGAATAAGTAAACATTCCATAACCCTTCAAAGACTTCTCATAACTTCAAACGCACAAACATTTCCAATAAAGATGAGTGTTCAAAGTGAAAATGTGTATGCTCATGTATTAAACTCCATGTGTTTCATACATCACAACACATTAAACAGTAATACATACTAGTACTGATGTCATTAGTCCTAGAGATCCGAAACCTGCAGAAGAAGAAAAAGATCTGCATTATTAAAAGAGTTTATCTCCCCACTTAAAACTACAAACGTACTGAAATTTCATTAACATTTCTAATAACAGAAATGGTTTTTTTCTTCTATTGATTAAAAAGAATATAGAAACAAATTCAATGGAAATAAGTTCGATAGAAGTAGCAAGTGAATAGAGTTACTTGAAGTTCCGACCTTGGGCCAAGAAATCACTTTGCACGTCTCCATCATAATTCTTGCAAGCCCAAACATAACCACCTTCACTTTTAAGTGAATAAGCTACCATATCATCAATAAGACGGTGCTCATACCTACGAACACACAAATTATACATGAAATGTAAACAATAATGAATAAAAAGAACAGAGAAATCAGTTCAATCGAAGGGGTAACACACCATATTCCTGCAGCTTCAAACTTGGTCCTCCATGTAGTTTCATACACCTCTTGGAATATGTCCTTGAACCTGAATGATGAACTGGTTATCAACTACATACATATTGCACGGGACAAGGAGACAAAATTTAATCGATCAGTGGCATATTAACAGTTCAAACTTCAGAACTCACGATGATCTGCAAGGAAGAAAACTAACCTTCCATCATACTTCTTCAAAATAGTGTTTTTAGTGCTGAGATAAAGGGGCCACCTTTTCTGGTAAGCAGTATTCATTGAAGCCTCGGCAAATGCATGAATCGACTGTTTGAAGAAAATTGGATAGAATCAAGATGTATCCTCCTATAGATTCAGTAATATTAAGATATATGATTTGCCGGGCACCAACCTCATCAGTATTATACATAGCTAATGCTACACCACCAGCACCTGTGAAATTGAAAACCTCGAGCTGGACTTCCTCTTCTCTACCCTCTGGATATGATCAGCATAAGAAAAATAAATCTTGTTGAAGGCAGAAAACTGATATCCAAAGAAGATTATTGTACTAAAAGTGTATACGTATTAGACAAGCATATATGAGTTAATCAGGCTCGGAAACTAGATACCTATATTAGTATGGCTAAACTACTTGAAATGAAAGACACCATTAAGTCACCAAGGCATGCGATGAGGGGAGAAACACACTTTTTTCACATAACAAGCTTACAGATAAAATATTTATAGATATAAGCCTAACATGGAAATTCTTAGATTTCTAAAATCTTGACGTTTCCAACATCCTCAACACAAAATTATCAAGAATTCCAAGTAAAAAAGTCTCATCTAAAATCATGTAAAATATAAGTCGGCATTCCTAAAATAAAGTCGCAGTTGAATTTCTTAACATAACGATGGACTTCAAAATACTCTTTAGATACACTATACATTTTTTCATATGCACATGCATAAGAAACTGAACGAACAAAATGATCAAAAATATTGTTAAAAAACAGAATAAAAGCAAAATGTCAAGGAACAAATTAAGCATTAAGTTCTTTAAGGGGCTAGGGTTTAAGGAGCCAGTGAAAAGTCTTTATAGGGGCTAATACTTTCGAAATGCATCGTTTCAAAGTGCATGCACTCTGTTAAGATGTAATGAAAAAGCTGAGCTCATGTATATTCTATTTAGTCCCACATTGTAGATGTAGAAGCCCCTCCTCCCTCTATATATATATAAGTGTATGTACTCCTATATTTAGATATATAATAAAATTCTGAGTGATTTTCTCTCTCTTGCGTATTTCTCGGCATGATATCAGAGCTCTGATCCATTTGAGCGGATAGAACTTTTCTAACCGCTTTCCCTGTTTTCTTCCGGGCGAACTCCTGCCTCTGTCCGACCGGGTCTTCTCTGCTATCCGCGGTTAACCTCCTTCTAACCGCCAGTATCTCCTTTATCTGCAACCCGCGGTGCCTCTTACTTACTCCTGCTCCTCCAGCTCGTGGCTCTGCTAATAAGGGAGGTCGCTTCACGTCCCGAGGTCGAGGACGTGCGAGGCGAACTACTCTCAAGTGTACTCACTGTGGTCGGCATGGTCATCTTGAAAGCACTTGCTACCGCAAACACGGACTGCCTCCTCATCTTACTACTGCAACTGCTGTTGCACCTCATCATACAGGCTCTACTTCAACTGAGTCACTCATCTACCCAGCAATATATCTATGACCTTCGCCTACATGTTCAACAGATCCAAGGCATTGTTAATCGCTTATCTGGCTCGGTGCTTCTTTCTCCACCGAAGGTATATCCTGTCTCTCTCATGGCTCTCAATGGATCGTGGACTCCGGTGGTACTCACCACATTACCTCCCAGAAGCCATCTTAATGCATGCACTATAATTATCCCAAGTACATCACTGTGGCAAATGGCGACACAACCCCAATGTCTGGAGCTGCTAACCTGCGACTCACTCATACTCTCTCCTTGTCCTCGATCCTTCATGTTCCACGATCTCCCTTCAATCTACTCTCTATTAGTAGGCTTGCTCAGGACCTTGATTGCTCCATAATCTTCTCTCCTTCCTCTTTTGTTGTGCAGGAACGTCGAACACAGAATATCATTGGTAAAGAACGGTTGTCAAATGGGTATTATCTATTGGATGTTTCTCCTACCATCCTCTCGGCAGTTCCCTCCGTTGATTGGCATCGTCGTCTTAGACATGCTCCTCTCCCGATTCTAAAGAAGGCTCTTCCTGGTGTTTCCTTGCATGAGTTTTCTTGTGAATGATGTATCTTTGGCAAGCAGCACTGTGTCTCTTTCTCACCTACATGTAATCGAAGTGATACTTCATTCTCTTTAGTACATTCTGATATCTTGGGGCCCTATAAAGAACCCAGTGTTTTTGGTTATCGATATTTTGTTACATTTATTGATGATTATTCTCGTCTCACGTGGCTTTATCTAATTCGTGACCGTACTAAACCAATCTCTGTCTTCCAAGCATTTATTGTTGAGACGTGTACGCAATTCTCGGTTACCTTAAAAACAATTCGCACTGATAATGCTTGTAAATATACTAGTCGCACCTTCTCAAATTTATGCATAGAGTTTGGGATTGTTCATCAGACCTCGTGTGCTTATACCTCCCCCCCCCCCCCCCCTCAGCAAAACGATGTGGCCGAGTGGAAGAATCGACATTTTCTGGATGTCACTCAGTCGCTTATGTTACAAATGCAGATGCCCACAAAATATTGGAATTTTGTTGTATCTACTACTTGTCATCTCATCAATCGCATGCCCTCCTCCGTGCTTGACTTCGTTTCTCCGTTCAGTTTTCCCTTTCCTTCTAAGTCTTCATTCTCCCTTACGCCCCATGTCTTTATCTGTACCAGTTATGTCCACTCTCTTGGACCACTGAATGACAAATTTGCTGCTCGAGCCACAAAATGTATGTTTGTTGGCTACTCCCGCACTCAGAAAGGATGTCTGTTACTCTCTTGCGGACGAAAATGTTCTCGTCTCTGTTGATGTCACCTTTCCTGAGGATCAGTCCTTTTTCTTCCACCTCTTCCACACTACCCCCACCTTCCACTGTTGCTCGCCCAGTAGTCCCCGTCACGACTTTGCCTCACACAGCTCTTTCTCCTCCTCCACTCCCAATGCCAACATTATCTCCACCACCTCCACTTCTTCGTGTCTATACTCGTCGTTCATCCCGTACAAATGCCCTACAACAGCTCACTTCTACTGATGCTATCCTGTGGCCTGACTATCCGACATCATCCTCTACGGCTCATCCAATGGCGAATTATGTCTCGCTACATCGTCTTTCTCCGCCTCTACTCAAATTTGCCCCCTCTCTCTCTCTCCACTATTTCCATTCCTCATTCTCTGCAAGAAGCTCTCTAACACCCGGGATGGCGTACAACCATTGATGAAGAAATGACGACCCTCTGGGCTAACCAGACTTGGGACCTTGTTCTTCTCCCTCCAGGCCAGACTTGTGTTAGCTGCAAATGGGTCTTTGTTGTCAAGCATGCTCCAGATGGCATGTTGAACGCCTTAAAGCCCTCCTTGTCGCCAGAGGTTTCACCCAACAATATGGTCTTGATTACGATGAAACCTTCTCCCCGGTCGCCAAGTTGAATACTGTTCGAGCCTGATCTCTCTCGTTGTGCATCGACAGTGGCCCTTACATCAGCTGGACATCAAAAATACATTTCTCAATGGCGATCTCCAAAAAACTATTTATATGCACCAACCGCCCGGGTTTGAGACCACGGGGGAGTCTCGTGTCTGTCATCTTCGGAAGTTTATGTATGGTCTCAAACAATCTCCTCGTGCTTGGTTTGACAAATTCAGTAACTTGGTTCGCAAAGTTGGTTTCACACGAAGCTCTGTTGATTTCTCTCTCTTCACTCGGCATCAACCAACTGGAACTGTAATCCTCCTTGTGTATGTTGATGACAGTCTAATAACAGGTGACGACACCATCGGGATTTGAAATATAAAGCAACATTTAAACTCAGCTTTTCAGACAAAAGACCTAGGCAATCTTCGATATTTCTCTGGGCTTGAGGTTGCAAGGAGACCTGATGGACTTGTCATATCCCAAAGGAAATACTGCACTGATCTTTTGCAAGATGCGGGCTACTCAGGATGCAAAACTGCAGACACTCCTATGGATGTGAATCACAAGCTGTCTACACATGGATCTGGAACTGACCATGTTCTTACAAATTCAGAGTACTACCGACGCTTGGTAGGGAAACTAATCTATCTTATGGTTATATGACCTGATATCTCATTTGTCGTTGGGGTTGTGAGCCGATTTATGCATACTCCTCGGACATCTCATCTCCAAGCCGTCGAGCGAATTCTCGGATACTTACAGACTGCTCCAGGACAAGAACTAGTTTACAAACTGTCCTCCTCTTTGTCCCTTGTTTCGTACTCTGATGCTAACTACGTTGGTTCCCTTGATTATAGGCGTTCCACGATTGGCTTTTGCATCTACCTTGGCGGACACCTTATTACCTGTCATAGAAAGAAACATTCAGTTGTTACTCGCTCATCTGTTGAGGCTGAGTATCGTGCAATGGCAGCGGTTGTCTCTGAGCTCACCTGGCTTGAGAGTCTTCTCAGTGATTTGGGCCTCAAACTCTCCTCTCCGGCCACTCTGTTCTGCGGCAGTCAACCAACCATACATATTGCCAAGAATCCTGTATTCCATGAGCGAACAAAGCATATTGAAGTTGATTGTCACTTCATTCGAGGAAAACTTCAATCAAAAAAATTAGAGTTAGAGCATGTCTCTGCGTCAGGAGAAGTTGTTGATATATTCACAAAAGCTCTGTCTCGGACATTATATCATCAGTTCTTATCCAAGCTTGGTGCTATGACTTATCCAAGCTGGGTGTTAAGATGTAACGAAAAAGCCCATTTGGAGGATCCCATATAGAAGCCCATGCATATTCTATTTATTCTCACATTGTAGATGTAGAAGGCTCCTCCTCTCCTATATTTAGACATAATAAAATTCTGGGTGACTTTCACTCTCTTGTGTATTTCTCTACACATACAAAATTGATGAGTTTCAACGTGCATGCATTTGAAATGCCTTTTTTCAAATACAGTGCAAACCAAATCTGATGTATTCTATGTTTTTTAAAAAATATATTTTGTACTGTTTATAAAGTCTGAGGTAAGATAGTAGTCTGAATATATGTACTGTTCATCCACCAGCAGCCTTGCAGTCAAAGTCAACACCCAAGTAATGATATCAATTTTTCACAAAATAACTGACAAGATACATCGGAACAAATGTGTGTTTCCATGAACTACCATCCAAATGATGGTAACTTTCTTACTCTACGAGAGTAGGAGATTGTGAGCATGTCGTCCCAACTATAATATCAAACACAAGCATCACTATGTTAAGGACTCACGACGGGGGATCACATACAAGCGGCGCATTACGGCGCGCACCTATTAATCATGTTATTTTTTATTTTATGTATCCGCACTTTAATTTGTATTTGGAATTATTTGACTTGTTTGGGCCCCAAACGGTTATAGGGTGGGGGTGTGGTTTGGTTTGAGTTATGAAAAGTATCATCCTCAATTCTCTTCGTCTCTAAATCTCTCTCTCTCTCTCCTTCTCTCATTCTCGCCCAGCTCGCGATCTAGACGATCCGCCAGTTCTGCCGCCTGCTCCCCTCCATCGCTAGCTTTCCCTCGGTGGTTCCCCTCTCTGGCGAGAGGTTCAAGGGGATCTAAGAAGGGTCACACCGAAATCCTACGAGACTTCTCCCTCGATTGGCCGCGTACCCGATCTCAAACGACGGCCCGTACCAAATTGGTATCAGATCCTTCGTCTTCCGCCGCTCCCCTGCTGCACACGACTCCTGCTGTCGACGCCGCCCACCCGCCATGGTCATGATCTGCAAGCCCCGCACGCTCTGCATGCGCCAACTCCGAGCATTCCTCTTGTTGCGTGCCTTCCGCTCGATCTGCCTGTTACACATGTAACTAGCCAATACTTTTGGGAGCTTCTAAAGTCGGTGTTCACATTCTCGCAGACAGCATGGACCTCTTGCCCACTCCCCCTCGTTCCTCTCCTTTCCCTCGGGCGGTACCAATGGATGAAGGAAACCAAGACGACCTCACCTTGGCTCATATCTGGGAGTCTTTTCAGAATATGATGGTCGCCAATAATAGGGCCCTCATCGAGGCCCTACGCCCCCCACCTCCACCGCACGACACTTCGGGTTCCTCCCAGGCGGGCCACAATTTTCCTACCCCTCGTTCTGATGGAGGAATCCCTCGTTTTGTGAAGATGAATTTCCAAATGTTTGACCGTCGGGAGGACCCTTTGACTTGGCTCATAAGTTGCGAGTAGTTCTTTGTCAATCCGTCTACGCCATGGGAGGATGGATTGGCGTTGCTTTCTTCCATCTCATGGGTTACATATAGTTATGGTTTTCCCAGTTACAGCAGGATAAGCCCCTCCTCTCGTGGGAGGACTTTAAAACTCACTGCAACCTCTGCTTCGCAGTAACCACATTAGCGATCTCATCGCTCTCCAACAGACCAGGTTCATTGATGGCTGTATCAAATAGATTCAAGTGCTCCTAGCTTGTGCCCCCTCAGTTCTAGCGGCACATTAGGTGCCCTTCTTTACTGCGGGTCTCCACGAGAGAATACGCTTCGATGTCGAATTCCAGTCTCCTCCCGACCTCACGAAGGCCATGATTTTAGCACACGTTTGTGAGAAACACTTATTGATGGACCGCCAGTATTTGTGGTGTAGCTCTAGTGAAGGACTCTCCATGGGTTTTTGTCCCATGCCCCCACCCATCCAGCAATGGAGTCGGCAAGGGAAAGGAAGGGGGTCGCCCGCCCACCATTTGACGACTATCACTGCAACAGATGCTCAACCACAAGGCCAAGGGGCTCTGTTTCAACTGTGATGAACCTTTCAGTCGTGGACATCAGTGCAAGTGCCTCTTCTAGCTGGAAATGGAGGACCCCTCTGATGAGGACATGGGGGACCCCAAAATTTTTATTCATGTTATGCATGGGCCCCATTCTGGGAATACTATACAACTACCGATCTTCGTGGAGGATCAGTAGTTGGTCACTCTCATGAACTTTGGCAACACTCACAATTTCCTTTACGACCTCACCATACAACATCTTCGCCTTCCAGTGACACCCCGTCAAAGCCTCCACATGTTTGTGGACAACAACATGAGTATGATTTGCACGGGGGTTTTCCGCGTTGTGCCTGTTGTGGTGGAGAGATACCATTCCCAAGGGGAATTCTTTGTGATTTCCCTCTGGGGATTTGAGGTCGTGTTAGGAGTTCGGTGGCTCTGTACCACGGGACCCCATCTATGGGACTTTGACGCGCTTACGATAACGTAGGGTTGTGGCCCCCAACAGACCGTATGGCAAGGACGCTCGCCGACCGCCGGGTTTTCCACGCCCGAGCCGACAGCCCACCACCAACCGACGGGTTTTCCATGCCCGAGCCGACCCGACCGAGCCATCTACCCTTGAGGCTCCCTCCAGGAATATTGTGACACTATGACATCCCCAATTCGACTTCCTCCTCTGCAGCGCAAGAACCACTGTATCTGCCTCTTACCGTATACGACTCCCATGTTTGTCCACCCCTGCCGCTATCCTTTTTTGCAAAAGGACGAAATTGAATGGCAGTGCTCTGTCATGCTGCGACAGAGCATCATCCATCACATAATCTCCATTTTCTCTTCCCAAGTATTTTTGGTCCACAAAAAGGATAATACATGGTGATTTTGCAAAAATTACCACGAGCTGAACGTGCGGACCGTGAAGGACAAGCTCCCTATTCTGATGGTTGAGGAGTTGCTTGACGAGTTGCACGGGCAGATGCTTCTCCAAATTGGACCTTTATTCGGGTTACCATCAGGCACGCATGGCCCCATCAGATGCGGAGAAGAACGCTTTCTGCACCCATCATGGACACTTCAAGTTTCTCATGATGCCCTTCGGGCTCACCAACACTCAGTCCACCTTCAAGACGCTCATGAACGAGGTATTTCACAACTTACTGCGTCGTTGCGTGCTTCTTTTTTGATAATATCCTGGTATATAACACTACTTGGGGGCCCACTTAGTCCATCTCCGCACAGTATTTCAACTGGTTCGTGCTCACCACTTTTCTTAAAACGAGCCAAATGTTCCTTTGGGATGGACTAGGTTGCCTATTTGGGCTACGTCGCCGACAATACGGGTGAGTCCGCCGAACCCCTCAATATTCAAGGGGCGACCGATTGGCCCCTTTCTCACTCTCAGCGGGAGCTCTACGGTTTTTGTTAAATTTTCTCAACGTGGTCAGCAAGATAGCCCAAACGCCAAATTAATATCTTCGGAACTACCCAGTTCGCACGCTGAACCTGCGGAAACCCAAGGACTAGAGGTTGCACCCAACAAAACAATGGAAGCACAAGAAGATCTTATTATGCATTCACTTCTTTACAATCCGAGGCATACATAGCGAGACATGATTTCGCTAGTATTACAGCTGTAAACAGAAAGAACCAAAAAACAAGCCGGGCGGACAGCACTCCAGTCCGCCGAGACCGCGAGGTCGCCGAGACCGCCGAGACCGCTGAGCTCGCCCAAGCTATGTTGCAATCCGCCGAATACCACGGAGTCCGCCGAGACCGCGAGGCCGCGCGGACAGACCGTTATTCGCCTCCTGCTGAACCTGAACTGAGGAACTCCCCTACCCGCCTGAAGCCGGCGGACAGGTTATTGAAGCTGGGAAAGTTGAAACAGAACTGACAAGCCGCAGAGCGACCTCCTGCTGAGTCCGCAGAGACCGCACACTTCCAAGCACTGACCGAAGTCACAGCCAAACTCCTGGCTCCTTGAAGTTATCCGCGCGACCTGCACACAGCAAACCGTCAGCCTGAAACAATCCGCGCGGACTGAGAAACACAGACCGCAGCACTCGCCCAACCCAAAATACTGTTCACTCACGTTACTTAGGTTACTGTAGATGTGCCAGGGGGGTCCTATTTATAGGCCAGGTGAGGAGTGTGGTCACCGCCCATGAGATAGCGACACCGCCCCAGCCCGCGCGAACACAAAACGACTGTCCGCTCAGTCCGCGAGGACTTAGCCAGTCACCAAGGGAAACCGCCAGGAGCAAGGCAACCAATGACGAACCCTCTCCAGTCCGCCCAAGCTAAGCGGACAAGGCACCAGCCCGCAAAGCTCCAACTGCTTCAGGACAGCACCCTCTTCAATGGCAGTCCGCACCAACCCGAGGCAGTCCGCAAGACTCACACCTCAATCCGCCACAGGTCCACGACCAAAGGCAAACAGCAACAGTCCGCCCGGTCACAGCGGACTTGGCGGATACGGCGGACGCCATGAACTTGACACCAAGTGTGACCAAGTCCAAAACCATCAAGGGCCAGTGCGAGCATGGCGGACACAAAGTCCCGTCCGCCAAACACCCTAGCACAGACCGCAACCAGTCCGCGAGCTCCTCGCACTTGTCCAACGCAGCAGCACCAAGCCGGACTCCAAACATCAGTCCGCCAACCGGTCTCCACAGCAAGACCTGCTGTAACACCTGAGCTCGACAAGGCCTCAGCCAAGCTCAAGACTCAGTCCGCAACAGCCCAAACCGCGGACACACCAACCCGCCAACAGCGCAAACTTGCACCCGCGACCACTGAGCAAAGCACCAGTCCGCAAGCCTCTCTATCCGCAGATACGAGGCCGCACCAAACCGCGGACACCATGCAACAACCCGCTCAGAACACAGCCGGCTTCCACCAGACTTCTCACCAGGCCGCAACCCACAGTCCGCCCAGTCCGCCCAGTCCGCCAAAGCTGTCCGCACAGGCCGCGCGGCCTGTCCCGTCACCCACTTTCACTTCACAAATTTCAACACTCCCCCTTGAAGTGAGAAGTGGTGACCAAGCCCAGCAAGCTGCGCAAGCGTTCAAAGGGCCCCTTCGACAGCGGCTTCGTGAAGATGTCAGCAAGATTATCTTCACTCCGAACATGCCCGACCAGCAGAGACCCCTCCAACACCTTCTCCCTGATGAAGTGGTGATCAATCTCTATATGCTTGGTCCTGGCGTGACACACTGGATTGTTTACCAGTTTGAGAGCACTCTCATTGTCACCCCGGAGTAAAGTAGGCCCTTGCACTTCTTCATGAACATCCTCTATGAGTCTCCTCAACCAAACGGCTTCCCGAGCAGCCAAGGCCGAAGCCTTATACTCCGCCTCCGTGGTTGAAACCGACACCGAGTCCTGCTTCTTGCTACACCACGAGATGCTAGCTGAACCGCAAGTGAACACATAACCCGAAGTAGACCTTCGATCATCCGAATCACCGCCATAGTCAGCATCCGTGTACCCGAGCAACGCAAACTCCGCATCCCTTCCATAGAGGAGTCCCATCTCAGAAGTCACCTTGACATACTTCAGAATTCCCTTCGCCGCCACTAGATGAGAATGCCTAGGTTCAGCCATATACCGACTTACTCGGCCAACAGCATAAGCTATATCCGGCCTTGTAATCGTCAGATAGATCAAGCTCCCAACAAGAGCCCTGAACACCAAGGGATCATTAAGCACCCTTCCCTCATCTCGTCGAAGCTTCAGCCCAGATTCCAGTGGAGTAGAGCACTTCTTCCCTTCGCCCATGCCAAACCGCTTCACAATGCGATCAGCATACCCTTTCTGGCTAATGAGAATCCCACACTCCTTCCTCTCCACTTCCAGACCAAGAAAGTGATGCAACTCTCCCAAGTCTTTCATCTCGAAGCGTATAGCAAGCTCTCCCCTGAGCCTTGCTACTTCCTCCTCCGAGTTCCCTGTGATGATCATATCATCCACATACAGCAGGACCAAGACTCTTAGCTCTCCCTTCTTCTTGACGAACAAGCTTGAATCCGAGTTAGAAGCCAGGTATCCACAGAACTGCAGGTACTCTGCAATCTTCCCATACCACGCTCGAGGAGCTTGCTTCAACCCATAGAGAGCCTTCCTGAGTTTGCAGACATAGTCCGGATGTTTCTCAGAGACGAAACCAAGCGGCTGATCCATGAAGATGTCCTTGTCAATCTCTCCGTAAAGAAAGGCATTCTTCACATCGAGTTGCCACAACCTCCATCCCTTGCAGGCAGCCAAGGCGATCACCACTCTTACAGACGTCATCTTCGCAACTGGACTGAATGTCTCCTCATAGTCTTCTCCATACTGCTGTGAGAATCCTCTAGCGACCAGGCGAGCCTTGAACCGATCAATGCTCCCATCAGCCTTCTTCTTCAACTTATACACCCACTTGCAAGTAACCGGAGTAACGCCATCAACCTTGGGCACAAGGTCCCAGGTTTCATTCTTTTTCAGAGCATCAATCTCTTCCTTCATGGCACCTTCCCACTCCTTCACTCCAGTGGCCTCGTTGAAGTTTGCAGGCTCTCGCTCATCCAGAGGACCAGCAAAGAAACAGGAGACAAAGCTCACTGCATTCCCATCACAGTACCGAGCCGGTGGCTTAACCACCCTCTTCGATCTCCGAAGACACGGCTCCTTGCTCACGGCTTCCGTTGCTTCTTCAGGCTCCACTCCTACCTGGGGCAAGCATTGAGCAGTGCTCCCCCTGCTTCCTGAGCCAGAAGGCTCAGCCTCGGAGTTCGAAGCAACAGGAGCTGCTGGTGAAACAGCAAGCTCCTCTTCCAAGCTTTCAGCAGCCTCCACCGGTGCTTCCTCAACTTTGCTACTTCCGGTAGGCTCCACCGAGCCACCTCCATATGACGTCAGCTCGTCAAAGACAACGTCTCTTGACACCACGAACTTCTTCGTCACAGGGTCCATGCACTTCCATCCCTTCTTCCGCTCATCATAGCCAACAAAGACAAGTTTCCTTGCCTTCGCATCCAGCTTTGTCCGTGAAGCATCCGGGACATGCACGTAGCAAGTTGAACCGAACACCCGAAGGTGTCCAACACTCGGCTTCTCCTCCAGCAACAGCTCAATAGGAGTCTTCATGTTGATAGGGCTGAGTGGCATCCGGTTGATAACATATGCAGCACAAGACATTCCCTCCGCCCAAAAAGACCTCGGGATATCTTTCGCATGCAGCCAGCATTTGCAGGTTTCCGTCAAATGACGGATCTTCCGCTCCGCTACCCCATTTTGTTGTGGAGTGTGAGCACATGTAAGCTCCCGTTGGATCCCGTGCTTCCTGCAGAAGTTAGAAAACTCGGAAGAGACAAACTCCCCCCCGTTATCAGTTCTAAACTTCTTAATCCGCAAGCCAAGCCGGCCTTCTACCAACTCCTTGAACTCCACGAACAAACGGAAGGCATCCGACTTCTCCTTTAAGAAGTACACCCAAGTATACCTTGAGTAGTCATCAACCAAGACAAGCATGTATTTGCTTCCACCAAGGCTGGCAGTAACAGTCGGTCCCATCAGGTCGCCATGAATACACTCCAATGGTTTCTTGCTCCTTGTTTGAGATTTATCAAACGGAAGGCGATGTGCCTTACCGTATTGACAGCCCGCACAAACATGCCCATCACCAAAGGAGGACAACATCGGCAACCCCCTCACCAGACTTCTACTCGCCATTGCCTTTAGCTTGTCCATGCCAACATGCCCCAGCCTCTCATGCCAGATAGCCGCACTATCATTGGCTCTCATC
This sequence comes from Platanthera guangdongensis, assembly GCA_039583875.1. NCBI lineage: Eukaryota > Viridiplantae > Streptophyta > Magnoliopsida > Asparagales > Orchidaceae > Platanthera > Platanthera guangdongensis. Next base: position 8,443,573 of record CM077166.1, on the reverse strand, counting down.
CTATCAACATAGGCACTGGTGGAAAGAACAAACAAGTTCTTCACCCTCCTCCCAACATGAGCAACATCAGCCTTTACCGCTGATACGTTGCGAAGGAACCTCACGTCTGTTGGCCCAAACAGAACGTGATACCCAGCGTCCACCGCGTTGGTCACCGAGAAGAGGTTCTTCTTCATGCCCGGCACGTGATACACACTCCTTAACGTGAGTGGCCCCTGATCACTACCCAAAGACACGACCCCCTCCTTCTCTACTGCATAAACAGTATTATCAGCAGTGATAATAGCTTCATTACCTGAGTAAGCCTGCATGGAGGTGAACTTCGACTTGTCTCCGGTGAGGTGATGACCACACCCGGAGTCGACGATCCACTCGCTGTTGAAGTCCTCAGCAGATAAAGCCCGGACACAAGTGCCCGTCATGAAAGCACCTCCCCATTCTGCTTCTTCACTTCGCGAGCAAGCTTCCTCCTTTCCCGCAGCATGCCCAGGCTGCAGTTTGACCTTGCAGTCCCGCTTGAAGTGCCCTCGCTGATGACACCGGTAGCACTTCAGATTCTTCTTCCAGTCCTTAGGAGCATTGCTCCTCTCCGGCGGATATGAAGTTGAAGTCTCCTTCTCAACAGCGGCCTGCACCTTCTTCTTCTTCTTCCCTTCCCATCCCTTCTTCTTGCCTGAGAAGAGAGCCTCGCTGCCTTCCTGATTCAGATTCACTCCAGCCATCTGCCTTGCTAAGCTCTCCTGCGAGGCAAGCAGATTCTCCAGCTCCAGCAGAGACGGCTGAGTAGCCCACCCTTGAACAGACGTAACAAAGGCCACATACTCCTTCCGCAAGCCGCGGAAAATGTGCCTTTTCATCTTTGCCTCAGAGATAGGCTCATCAGGATCCAGCGCCGACAGCTCAGCACACAAGCTCTTCATCTTTAAGAAGTACCTGGAGATGGAAAGGTCTCCCTGAGTTGCCCTGGCCAACTCATTCTCCAGGAACTGAAGCCGCGCCACATTCTTCCTATTGAACAACTCATCAATGGTCGTCCAAATATCAGCAGCCGACTCACATCCAATGATGTGATCAAACAGTTCCGGAGAGACAGCTCTTTTCAGAACGAACTCTGCCTTAGCATTAGTTCTTCTCCAGAGCCTCACCTGTTCAGCAGTACCGAAAGCAGCAGTAACTTCCTGTCTGTCGTCTCCACCGACAACTTCCCACAGCTCCTCGCCTAGAAGATAACTCTTCATGCACGACTTCCACTTTTTATAGTTAGTCGGCGTTAAGAGTTCAATGCCCAGACCTCTTGCTAAGCTTCCTTCCATTGCAACCACCTGTTGGTACCCTTCAGCAGCTCCGAGCAACAACACAGGTTGAACACCACTCAATCACTGAGTAACAACACTGGCTGACCTCCGCTCACGCAACTGAACCTCCGCAACCTCAGGAACCTGGCTCTGATACCATGTTAAATTTTCTCAACGTGGTCAGCAAGATAGCCCAAACGCCAAATTAATATCTTCGGAACTACCCAGTTCGCACGCTGAACCTGCGGAAACCCAAGGACTAGAGGTTGCACCCAACAAAACAATGGAAGCACAAGAAGATCTTATTATGCATTCACTTCTTTACAATCCGAGGCATACATAGCGAGACATGATTTCGCTAGTATTACAGCTGTAAACAGAAAGAACCAAAAAACAAGCCGGGCGGACAGCACTCCAGTCCGCCGAGACCGCGAGGTCGCCGAGACCGCCGAGACCGCTGAGCTCGCCCAAGCTATGTTGCAATCCGCCGAATACCACGGAGTCCGCCGAGACCGCGAGGCCGCGCGGACAGACCGTTATTCGCCTCCTGCTGAACCCGAACTGAGGAACTCCCCTACCCGCCTGAAGCCGGCGGACAGGTTATTGAAGCTGGGAAAGTTGAAACAGAACTGACAAGCCGCAGAGCGACCTCCTGCTGAGTCCGCAGAGACCGCACACTTCCAAGCACTGACCGAAGTCACAGCCAAACTCCTGGCTCCTTGAAGTTATCCGCGCGACCTGCACACAGCAAACCGTCAGCCTGAAACAATCCGCGCGGACTGAAAAACACAGACCGCAGCACTCGCCCAACCCAAAATACTGTTCACTCACGTTACTTAGGTTACTGTAGATGTGCCAGGGGGGTCCTATTTATAGGCCAGGTGAGGAGTGTGGTCACCGCCCATGAGATAGCGACACCGCCCCAGCCCGCGCGAACACAAAACGACTGTCCGCTCAGTCCGCGAGGACTTAGCCAGTCACCAAGGGAAACCGCCAGGAGCAAGGCAACCAATGACGAACCCTCTCCAGTCCGCCCAAGCTAAGCGGACAAGGCACCAGCCCGCAAAGCTCCAACTGCTTCAGGACAGCACCCTCTTCAATGGCAGTCCGCACCAACCCGAGGCAGTCCGCAAGACTCACACCTCAATCCGCCACAGGTCCACGACCAAAGGCAAACAGCAACAGTCCGCCCGGTCACAGCGGACTTGGCGGATACGGCGGACGCCATGAACTTGACACCAAGTGTGACCAAGTCCAAAACCATCAAGGGCCAGTGCGAGCATGGCGGACACAAAGTCCCGTCCGCCAAACACCCTAGCACAGACCGCAACCAGTCCGCGAGCTCCTCGCACTTGTCCAACGCAGCAGCACCAAGCCGGACTCCAAACATCAGTCCGCCAACCGGTCTCCACAGCAAGACCTGCTGTAACACCTGAGCTCGACAAGGCCTCAGCCAAGCTCAAGACTCAGTCCGCAACAGCCCAAACCGCGGACACACCAACCCGCCAACAGCGCAAACTTGCACCCGCGACCACTGAGCAAAGCACCAGTCCGCAAGCCTCTCTATCCGCAGATACGAGGCCGCACCAAACCGCGGACACCATGCAACAACCCGCTCAGAACACAGCCGGCTTCCACCAGACTTCTCACCAGGCCGCAACCCACAGTCCGCCCAGTCCGCCAAAGCTGTCCGCACAGGCCGCGCGGCCTGTCCCGTCACCCACTTTCACTTCACAAATTTCAACAGTTTTCTTAGCCTCACAGGCTACTATCGGCGTTTCATCCAAGTGTACAGTGTGACTGCAGCTCCGATGTTTGCCTATTGAAGAGGCAATCGTTTGCGTGGGGGGACACAACGATGACTGTCCTACGAGCTCTTCATCAGGCCTTGATGTCGGCTCATGTACATCACCTACCAGATTTTGGATAGGAATTTCAGGTTGAGTGTAATGCCTTAGGGCAAGCCTGTGGTATCGTGCTCCAACAAGGGGGTCATCTCATTGATTATTTCAGTCGTCGGACGGTGCTTCATCATCAAAAGCTCCAAGATTAAAAACAAGAGTTAGATCATGCCAAGGCCGTCCAACATTGACAGACGTAATTGTGGGGATGCTCCTTCTTGATTCGCAACGATTACTTCAGCCTCAAATATCTCTTGGAACAACACCTCATCACAATTCTACAACAACATTGGATCAGCAAACTTCTGGGCTTCGATTTTTGGGTTTGTGTACAAGGAGGTGACTTGAATCAGGCCGTTGATGCCCTCTCACACAGTGACCACCAAGGCACTTCTCATGGCCATTTCCCAACCAACAGTTCAACACCACTTTCGATGAGAAATTCAGGACACTGGTCCTCCTAGAGCTTCTCTGCCGCATTGAGGAAGGGCGATTGCCCTTGTTTTGGGCCGCGCGGGACGTCCCATCTTATACAAGGATCGGTTCTACCTATCAGTGGCCTCCCTATTGATTTTGGGTATTCTTACGGGCACCCACAACGCCACTTGAAAAGGTCCACAAGACCCTTATATGGATTCAAGCAGAATCTTTTGTAAGGGACTCAAACACAGCGTACAGGACTTCAGAGCCCTTTGCCCCTCCTTTCAACGCAGTAAGGCCGACCACCTACTATCGAACGAGCTTCTCCAGCCTCTTCCCGTACCCACATAGATATGGGCGGATATATCTATGGATTTTATCGAGGGGCTACGCACATCGAGGGGTCTGTTGGTCATTTTTGTGGTGGTGAATAGATTTTCAAAGGGCGCACACTTCATCGTCATGAGTCTCCCTATTACGGGGGTGGGGTAGCATGCACCTTCTTTGACCAGGTGTTCCGTCTGCACGGTATCCCGGATTGCACTGTGTATAACAGGAACAAAAATTTTACTTTGATATTCTGGCAGGAGATGTTCGCACTCTGCGATACCAAGCTTGCATTATCGTTGGCATACCACCCACAGTCGGACGGGCAGACCAAGGAGGTCAACCGGATAATCAAGATATACCTTCATCGCATTACAGGGGACCGCCCGAAGGACTACACAAGGCGGCTTACAGGTGGAATATTGTTACAACACGTCCTATCATACGGCTCTGCAGATCACTCCCACCTTGTATACGCCTCTCCGGGTGGGAACCGCTACACCTACTCATATATATAAGTCATCATACGACAAACTGTAGACTCGCGATTAGATCATCGGCTTAGCCTACGAGCGCTTTCTTCAAGACCACTTAAACGTCGCCCCTACCACCAGTCGATCATCGCCAAAATCTCATACTACAAGTTGGGCCCCAAGTTCTACGGCTCGTTCGAGGCTTTACAACGCATTGACGAGGTGGCTTACCATCTCCAACTATCGACCGACACCAAGATACACAATATGTTCCACGTTTTGCAGATGAAGCTGTTCCTGGGAGTACCACCACCTGAGCCCTTGGTCCACCTTCCCCCACTGCTCCATGACAAGCTTGAGGACATGCTTGATGTCGACGTAGGCGGAGATGTTACAGACCCACGATGGGGGATCATGTACAAGAATTGCAGTATGACGCACCACTTAGTCATGTTCTATTTTATTTTATGTATCCGCGCTTTAATTTGTATTTGGAACAATTGGGCTTGTTTGGGTCCCAACCGGTTATAGGGTGGGGTGTGGATTGGTTTGAGTTATGAAAATATTATCCTCAATTCTCTCTCTCTCTCTAATTCTCACTCTCTCTATCTCTCTCCTCTCGTTCCCTCAGCTCGTGACCTAGCCGATCCGTCAGTTCTGCCACTGCCCCTCTCCCACATTAACTTTCCCTCTATGCTTCCCCACATCGGCAAAATAGGTTTAAGGGGATCTAAAAAGGATGACTCCGAAATCCGACGGAACTTATCCCTCAATCAACCGCATACTTGATCCCAAATGATGATCTGTATCACTCTAATGCCGCATTTCTAGGCCTATTATTTGCACGTTGTGGATAGTTTTGTTGTCAATCTCATAGAATGATAGTATGCCACACCTTTCTTCTTTGATAAAATAGTAGTGCTGCTCTCAATCCCTTATTAAAGATATTCCTTTTCCATACACCATCATCATCCTCAGAATTCAAAACTCAGCAACTAATGGGATAAAAGTGATACAGTGACTTCCTCTAGCTTCATAACATACTCCATATACATAAGTGTACTCATTATATGTTTGAAAGAAGAAGGAGCAAGGTAGTACGTGATAGGAACTAATTTCCTTCCTCCGCTTTTGCACCAACAATATGTAACTGATTCAAAAGTTTGTTGAACACATCAAGTATTTTTAAAGGTTGCCTGCCTTTGCATCAGCAATATGCAACTTGTTAAAAATTCTATTGGACATATTTGAGTATTCCAGGAGGTTGTCTCTCTGCATTTTCAATTCATATAATTTTTGCTTAAGAATAACCTTGTCGTGACATATTTTGTTATATACAAAATAAAATAAGGAATATCATTTCTTAGTATTCAACCTTTTACATCTTACCCCTATATATACACATACAAGAAGAACTACAACATCTAACTGGCGGTGTGAGACTAAATACCAACACTCCCCCTCAAGGTGGGCGAAAGATATCCACTAAAACCATCTTGTCACACAATCTACATATGTCCAATGAGCAAAGTCCTTTGGTTAGACAATCAGTCACTTGCTCGTTTGTAGCAACATGTCCCAGCTTTAGTGTTCTATGTTAGGGAAAAACTACTAAGGAGCAACTAAAGAGAGAGATCTAGAGATTAAGAGGAGATTTAGGGTTAGGGAGAAAAAGGAGGCTACCTGATCATACTTTGCATAAACCCCTAAAGGGGGCTGCCCGGATATATATATATATATCCAGGCATGGAGGGGCCGGCCGGCCCCTCCCAAGGGGGCTGAACCCTCCTGGTTCAGCCCCTGGCCGGCCGGTTCACTGAGTGGGGGCTGAACCGGAAGGTTCAGCCCCGTTGTTTAGCGCGCCCTTGCTCCTCCGAACATAGTGGCGACCCGTAAAGCGTAGCGGGGGCGTAACATTCCCCTCCCCATCAAGAACCAACTTTTCCGCAAGTTGGTAATCCGGGTAGAGCTCCTTGAAATCGAAGAAGTCTACCCAAGAGTTGTGTGCTGGCGGCAGATTCTTCCACTGGACCAAGAGCTCTGGCCGGTATTCCGTGCCCCGAATCTTCCACCGGTGCCGTAAGATATCCTCTGGGAGCGGACGCAGCTCGCCCGCAGGCGTAACCTCAGGTAATAAGGAACTTGGCTGGACATGCGGACCCAACTTCCGCTTGAGCAAGGAGACGTGGAATGTAGGATGAATGCGGGAACCTATCGGTAATGCCAACGTATAAGCTACCGGCCCCACCCTGCGGATGATCTGAAAGGGGCCGTAGTAGCGCGGGGAAAGCTTATGGTTGCCACGACGAGCCACAGACAACTGCCGGTACGGCTGGAGCTTGAGAAAAACTTCATCGCCCACGGCGAACTCCCGCTCAGTGCGGTGCTTGTCCGCCTGGGACTTCATGCGTTCCTGTGCCAGGCGTAGGTTCTCCCGAAGAGTGACTAACATACGATCCCGATCCAGAAGAGCCCGATCCACCGCCGGAAGGGCAGTGCTGCCGGGCTCATAGCTGGCCAAGGTCGGAGGAGGCCGTCCGTAAACCACCTCAAACGGCGTCATCCTGCTGACTGAATGATATGACGTATTGTAACAGTACTCTGCCCAGTGTAACCAGTCCGGCCAACTCTGAGGCTCATCCATCACAAAGCAACGAAGATATGTCTCGACACCCCGATTGAGGACCTCCGTCTGACCATCCGACTGCGGATGATTGGCCGTGCTGAAGTGTAAGCGGGTACCCTGCAACCTGAATAGCTCCCGCCAGAACCCACTGACGAAGGTGGGGTCGCGATCCGAAAGAATGGCCCGAGGAAGGCCATGCAGTCTTACAATTTCCCGAGCAAAGAGTGCGGCCACAGACTCCCCGGTATACGGATGGCTGAGGGCCAGAAAATGGCCGTACTTTGAAAGCTTATCCACTACCACCAAAATGACTGACTTGCCTTTCGACTTAGGCAGCCCATCAATAAAGTCCATGGAGACTGTGTCCCAAATAAGCTGCGGAATATCCAATGGCACGAGGAGCCCGGCAGGAGAAGAAGTCTCATATTTCTGCCGCTGGCAGATGTCACAGTGGCGAACAAACTGCTGAATGTCCCGTCGCAGTCCTGCCCAAAACACGTTTGCTCGCGCCCTCTGGAGGGTCCGGAGCACCCCCGCATGTCCTCCGGTGGGAGACGAGTGGAACTCATGCATCAGAATCGTCTTCCAAGCTGAATCGGCGGGAACGACCACCCGTCCCCGATAGTATAGCCGGCCGTTACCCAAGTGATAGCCGGTCGGCCCCGTCTCTCCCCGCTGTAAAGAGTCCACCAACGGCCGAAGCGTGTCCGACCGCAACACTTCCTCCTGAATATCCTCCAAAGAGTCAACCAACGGCCTCGAAATATTGGAGAGAGCAGCTCCTGGGAGGCGAGAGAGGGCATCGGCGACCACATTCTCTTTGCCGCGGCGATACACAATCTCATAGTCGTATCCCAGAAGCTTTGTAACCCATTTTTGCTGTAGAGGCGAAGAGACCCGCTGGTCCAGAAAGTGCTTCAGACTCTGGTGGTCCGTCCTGATCTTAAAGTGCCTGCCCAACAAATATGGCCGCCACACAGCCACCGCGTGAATGATGGTCAACATCTCCTTCTCGTAGGCCGAGAGACCCAAGGTACGAGGAGCCAGGGCCTTGCTGTAAAAGGCTATTGGCCGCCCCGCCTGCATCAAAACCGCCCCGATGCCGACCCCCGACGCATCGGTCTCCAGAACGAACTCCTTCGTGAAATCGGGTAGTGCAAGCACTGGTGTGGAGGTCATGGCCCGTTTGAGAGCCTGAAATGCCTCCTCTGTCTCCTCATTCCAAGAAAAAGAATCTTTCTGCAGCAGCTGGGTCAATGGCCGGGCTATCTTCCCATAATCCTGGACAAACCGTCGGTAGTACCCGGTGAGGCCCAAAAAACCTCGCAAGGCCCGGACTGTCACCGGTCGCGGCCAGGACTGCATACTCTGAATCTTTCGTGGATCGGCTCGAACGCCCTGACCGGAAACCAAATGCCCCAAATACTCCACATCCTCCTGCCCGAAGGAGCACTTGGAACGGTTGGCATAAAGATGGTGTTGGCGAAGTCTCTCAAGGACCTGCCCCACGTGGTGCACGTGGTCCTCCCAGTTGGTGCTGTAGATAAGGATATCGTCAAAGAAAACCAGGACAAACTCCCGCAAGAAATCTCTGAATATCTCGTTCATGTTGGCCTGGAATGTCGCAGGCCCTCCAGTCAGTCCATTGGCCATAACCAAAAACTCATAATGGCCGTCATGCGTCCGGAACGCCGTCTTATGAACATCCTCCTGAGCCATCAAAATCTGATAATAGCCGGAACGAAGATCCAGCTTGGTGAATCGTTGCGCCCCATGCAGTTCATCCAGTAACTCTTCGATGTGAGGAATCGGGAAATTATCTTTGACAGTAGCGTCGTTCAAGGCCCGGTAGTCCACGCAGAATCTCCAAGACCCGTCTTTTTTCTTGACCAGAATGATAGGAGCCGAGAAGGAGCTCGTACTCGGCCGAATGATGTCGGCCTCCAGCATCTCGCGGACACTCCGTTCAATCTCCGCCTTTTGCACGTGTGGGTAACGGTACGGTCGAGCATTCGTCGGCTCAGCATCCGCCTTGAGCGGAATACGGTGGTCTCGAAACCTCGGCGGTGGCAAAGTACGTGGCTCCTGAAAAACATCAGCATAATCTGTCAGAAGTAACTGTAACTGAACCGGTACCTCATAAGGTGTGGAATCGCCGGTCTGGACCTCCCGAAGGACGGCCATCAGCTGTCCGTCCCCGCTCAACCGCTGCAAGCTGCGAAGAGAAACCTCCTTAACAGGAGTAGAACTGTCACTTAAAACCGAAAACCGTAAACCAAACTGAAACCGAACCGGAACCGCAAAGAACCGGACCGAACCATTTGCAAATTATTCAGGTTCTGGTTTGAATTTTGGAACCGTGAACAACTTTGGTTCGCGTGTGGTTCTTAGATTTTATTATCCGGACCGGAACCGGAACCGGAACCGGAACCGGAACCGCAACATACAAGTCTCAAGCGGTTTTAAGATTTTTGGACCCGATCCGAACCGGACCGAAGTAGAACCGAACCGCAACCTGTTTATTTTTATTAATTTTATTGTAATATTATTATACTTTTATAATCTATCTATAATTTTTATACTCACTATCAGGGGTGAAACTGGTGCGGTTTGGACCCAAACCGTAATCACACCAAAATGGGTCGGTTTTGGACTGAACAAAACCGCACCAAAACCGTGTGGTATGATTTGACATTGGTGCAGTTTGAAATCGGTTTTTACAGTACAATTTATATTTTTATACAGTTATATAATGTATTTTCAATTTTACTTACATATTTTTCTGAAATATTTTATTTTAAAAATATAGAAGCTATACAATTACTATTAAATAGTAATCATGAAAGACACAACTAATCGTAGCCGATTATTACGGTTGCGCAAGCTGGCGAGATGCGTGCAAGCCAACTAGACGTTGTGGCAAGTCTTTACACGTAGGAAGACGACGGATACTAGCCCACAGATCGTGGAAGAGAGCGACGATGAGTGCACAACTTAATTATTTTTATTTTGTTATTGTTTTGAGTTTTACTATTTGCAGACTGTTTTTATTTCACTCCGTCAAGTTTGGTTTTGTTTTAGTTTGAACTCATTTGAACCGGACCGAACCACATAGAAGCATGTCGACGAGACGCGCACAGGTCAACAAGACGTCATAGCAAGTCTACACGTGTAGGAAGACGACATATACTAGCACACCGATCGTGGAAGAGACCGTCAAGGAGGGTGCAACTTAATTATTTCTATTTTGAATGTGTTTTGAGTTTTTTGCATACTGCTTTTATTTCATTATGTCAAATTTGGTTTTAGTTTTAGTTGGAACCGATTGAAACCGGACCGAACCGCATAGAACCGGACCGAACCGTTAGTAACTGTTTTGATTTTGGTTCTTGTTAAACCGTAACCGGAACCGTTGACACAACGGTTCCAAAAATTATGATGGAACCGGAATCGAAACCGGAACCGGTCAAACCAAATAAGGTTTTGGTTCTAACTTGAAGAACCGTTATCTTAGCGGTTCGGTTCATGGTTTTAGTATAACCGGAACCGAACCGGAACCGAACCGGAACCGTGACAGCTCTAAACAGGAGATGACATGATCCCTTGCAGGCAAAACTGTTTTTCTCCGTGCACAAACTCCATAGTCATATGTTTCCAGTCAAACGTCACCCGCTGTAACTGGCGCAACCACTGAACTCCCAGCACCATGTCTGAGCCCCGAATAGGTAACAGGTAGACGTCAGTCCTTCCCACATAGTCAAGTATCCGCATTTCCACTCCCCTCAGCACCCCCTCGCACTGCAGCCTGCTGCCATCCGCCACCATAACGTGAAAGGCAGCCCCCCTGTCAATCACGTGCCCAACTCGTCGTGCCACATCTGGATGTATGAAGTTGTGGGTACTCCCACTGTCCACCAGAATGGTAACTCTTTCTTGGGCAATCCGGCCCGCCAGCCGCATAGTAAGCGGGGGAGCGCAACCCTCAAGAGCATGTAGAGAAACCCCGAACTCAGTTTCCTCCACATCTACCTCCAGCTCCTCATCCGGAGCCGGCTCGTCCGCGTCTTGATGCAACATGAACACCTGTATCTTCTGGCATTTATGACCTGGCACAAACTTCTCGTCGCAGTTAAAGCACAGACCCTTCTCCTTTCGGGCGGATAACTCACTCCAAGATAACCGAGTCACAGTCGGCTTGGTACCCGTAGGCTGCTCCCGTCGTGCTGCGGTCGCAGGGGTCAAAGCCGGCCGACTCATGATGCGAGCCCGCTGCCTGTTGAACCTCTCCTCCTGTATACGAGCCAAGGTAATCGCGTGGTTCAATGATCGAGGCATGAGTGCTTGCACCTCGTCACGAATGTGCTCCTTGAGACCAGATATGAAACAGCTGTAGAGTGTCCTCTCTGACCACTGAACCCGATTTGCCAACTTCTCGAACTCCGTACGATACTCCATCACCGACCCTTTTTGACGAAGCTTCTGAAGGAGGGCCTCAAAGTTCTCGTACTCCAATGGACCAAACCTGGCCGAAAATCCCTCCACAAATTCCCCCCAAGGCACGTACTCCCGCCCTCGCAGGAACCACTGCGTCCACTGGAAAGCGTCGTCCTTCAAATGGAAGGACGCTAGCTGCACCCACTGGCCTTCAGGCACCTCCTGGTATTGGAAAAATAATTTCGCCTTTTGGATCCACTCCAAGGTGTCGCCGCCCTCGAACTCCGGAAAGTACATCTGAGTTGATCCGGGAGTTAAACGTTGTCCCCCCTGACCTCCTTCCCGTCTTGCAGGCTCCCCTTGCTCGAAACCGTCGTAGCCTTGATGCGGACCTGCTCCCCAAGGAGGGGGTTGTGGCTGGCCGCCCCATCCTTGGCCAAAACCGGCCACTCCCGGTGCCCCAAATCCACGAGGAGGAGGGAGGAGCTCCCCTTGGCTGTCCCGTAACATCGGGTGGCCGCCGAAACCCACCGGGTTCTTCCCAGCCCCGGCGTCCCTGGCCGCGACCCAGTCCAGTCTCGCCGAACCCGCCTGCCGCGAATCCGGGCGGAATCGGCCCCGCCAAGCCCCCCTGCATCGCTATCGAGCCCCCTGCTGGCCCGTACGCCGCCCATCCAGGGCCACCGGACCCTCCTGCGCCGATTCCGGGCGGAATCGAACCCGCCAAACCGCCATACGCGGCTGCCGAGCCCGCGCCGGGTTGATTTCCGCCCGTTCCGCCCAGTTCGGCGCCCGATCCGGCCGAATCCTCACTAGTCGGTCCTTTTCCTTGCAACAACGCCTTCAACTCCTCCATCCGGGCCTCCATCCGCCCTTCCATGGCCGCCATCGAATCGGTTAGGCCAACAACGCTCTCCTCTAGGGTTTCAATCCGTGAGGACTCCTCTTGAGTGCGAGTGGTCACCATGGACGAATGCTCTGATACCAAATGTTAGGGAAAAACTACTAAGGAGCAACTAAAGAGAGAGATCTAGAGATTAAGAGGAGATTTAGGGTTAGGGAGAAGAAGGAGGCTACCTGATCATACTTTGCATAAACCCCTAAAGGGGGCTGCCCGGATATATATATATCCAGGCATGGAGGGGCCGGCCGGCCCCTCCCAAGGGGGCTGAACCCGCCTGGTTCAGCCCCTGGCCGGCCGGTTCACTGAGTGGGGGCTGAACCGGAAGGTTCAGCCCCGTTGTTTAGCGCGTCCTTGCTCCTCCGAACATAGTGGCGACCCGTAAAGCGTAGCGGGGGCGTAACATTCTACCATCCAGTTTTTCTTTGATAAAGAATCAATCGATCTCTATATGTTTGGTTCTATCATGTTGGGCGTGATTATTTGCAATGCTAATAGCTGACTTGCTATCACACCACAATGTCATCTGCTCTTCTTGATTGATCTTGAGTTCATCCAGCAAGGCTTTTAACCATAGCATCTCCCCTACACTCAAGTCCATGGTCATGTACTCTGCCTCAGTTGTAAATCTCGCAATTACAGTCTGCTTCTTACTCTTTCAGGAGACAAGGTTGTCTCCCACAAACATGCAATATCCTGTTGTAGACCTTCAGTCATGTGCATAGCTAGCCCAGACAAAGTCGCAATAGCCCTCGATATTGAGATGTTCATTCTTCTGGAAGATCAGTCCCTTCCCATGTGCGCTCTTCAGGTATCGAAGAATCTGATATACGACGTCCAAGTGTTCCTCCTTGAGATCATGCATATAGCGAGTTACCATGCTCACGGAAAAAGAGATGTCGGGACGGGTGTGACCCAGATAAATCAGGCAGCCTACCAGCCTCTAGTACCTTTCTCTATCAATTGGCTCTCCTACCTCCGCACCGAGTTTGGACTTCTGATCAATAGGAGTGACGGCAGGCCTGCAGCCCAACATACCTGTCTCTTTGAGCAGGTCCAACACATATTTTCGTTGGGATAGAACAATTCCCCGTGCACTGAAGGCTACCTCAATCCCAAGGAAGAATCTAAGCTAACCCAAGTCCTTCACCCCAAATTTTTTCCCAATATCCTCTTAAGCTAAGCAATTTCACTCTTATCATCTCCTGTGATGATCATATCATCCACATACAAAATAAGTATTGTGTCAAAGCCAAACTCGAGTAGATTGCCTCCTAAAGAACAGGGTATGGTCAGCATTGGTCTGTTGATATCCCATGACTGTCATGGCTCTCCGAGTCTGTCAAACCAAACTCGAGTAGATTGCTTCAACCCAGAAAGTGACTTCTTGGGTCTACACACCACCCCTGTTGTTTGGTTTGTGTCAAAGCCTGACAGTACTTCCATGTACACTTCTTCCAACAGATCCTCATGAAGAAAGTCATTCTTCACGTCAATCTGGTGTAGTTTTCATCCCTCATTTGCCGCCAAGGATATCAGTGTCTGCGCAGAGCTCATTTTTGCGACGGGTGCAAAGGTCTCGTCGTAGTCGATGTCATAGGTCTGGATATAACCCTTTGCTACCAGTCAGGCCTTATAGCGCTCGACTTGTCCCTCCGAGTTTTGTTTCACTATGAAAATTCACTTGCACCCAACGACCTTTTTCCCAGGTGGCAGCGACACAAGATCTCAGGTTTTATTCTTTTCCAATGCTTAAAGTTCTTTTATCATTGCATCTTTCTATTTTGGATCCTCCTTAGCCATTTATCAACTCTTAGGAATAGAGACTGTGTCCAAAGATGCAATAAAACCCCCTTATACATATGATATATGAGAATAGGAAACAAATTTAGCAATGTCATGAGGAAAGTCATACTGATCGGGTGAGACTCTCGCATTCTTGTGAGTACTCCTTACCGGTATGGGAATACGAGTTGTGGGATGAAGAATTATATCATTTGCAATTTAGATGTTGATGTAGATTAAGTGAAAATTGAGGTAGATGGAATTGATGTCACGGGAGATGAAATAAGCAGTGACAAGGGACTCAGCACGGGTGGCTATGTGGGCATTGTAGTTTTTGTAGTCTCGCTCTGCTCCCTTCTTCTTGTATATACTTTTGGCTCCCCCTAGGTGCGAGGTCCACTTTCCACAGATGTATTCTACTGGTATCATAGCTGACTTCATGCTTGGCAACATGGAATAAGGGATACTTATTATTTGTTACTCACCACTACTGTTGTTCATGGATGGGGCATGCAAAACATTACACATACTCAAAGTGTTGGTACACTGTACGGTACCCTTATCAACGATAGGTTGAGCCGTGTTATCGACAGTTTGTGTTAAACAGCAAATGCAAAGATAAAAATGGGGAAAGGTAGGCAGTACTACCAGACACTTTATTTCATCAAAATGGTAAAGGTTACATCCACACACATAAAGGGCTTATACACTAACCTTTATATAAGCAAAAGAAAAAATACACGAGGACAAACAACTTAAATAGAAAACGGCTGATGAAGGGGATAAAGCACAGGCTTCAAAAACTCTTCTTTTCAAGCTTTCGGTGGTTGATGTGAACCTCTTCTTCTTGCAGGAAGATCTTGCTACTTTAAAGGACGGATGGAGGAAGATTTGCGGCTACAACGGCTTGATTATTCAATTATACTAATACCCTTCCTTAATCGAGACCGCTGGTGACCTTCGTCTTCCTTCTTAACTCTTCGAACTGGTCAGTGGTGAGGGCTTTGGTTAGGGAACCAACAATTTGTTTTATAGAGTGGCAAAACTTCACAGAAATCTCTTTCTTAGTAACTAAATCTCTAACAAAATGCCATTTAGTTCCAGGTACTTCGTTTTATTGTGGAAGATGGGATTACGAGCTAAGGAAATGACAGAAGTGTCGTCGACCTTGATGCTGGTTGAGATTCCAGTCTTCCCAGTTATCTTTTGTAACACTCTCTTCCTCCTCGCGCTCTTCTTCTCTTCTTCTCTGACATTTTCTTCTTTACTAACATCATCACTACTAACAACTTCTTTACCGTTTTGCTTCTTTATTTCCTCTGGGATGACTTTTCCTTCATATTTTGGACTTCTAAAGGTAGAACTAAATTTGATCCCAAGTTCTATTGTGCCCTTAATATAACGAAGAATAAGTTTGGCCGCCATCAGATGCTTTGTACTGGGTGAATGCATATATCTTGAGGCAAGGCTGACAGCATACTCTATATTTGGTCTTGAGTTTGTGAGGTAAATAAGTGACCCCACTAAGCTTTGACATTCTTCATAGTCTGCTTTTGGCTCTTCATCTTCTTTCTTCTGTTTTTGTAGCAGGAAATGAAAGGTGCAATTTATTATTTCACAAAGGGGCATTATATAGGAAATACAACATGACTCACAACACTGATAGGCGGTGTGGGACTAAACACAATAATACTAAAATACTACTAACTCTAACACTCCCCCTTGTTGGAAACGTGAGACAGGCACCCCCTCTCTCGCACTTTGCAAAGCTCTACTCCTCTTGCCCCCTAATTACACCACCCGAAAAAAAATCAAACCGGCGAGACCTCCACAACCCGCGCGACTACCCAGCGAGATCCCTCTCGCGCGCGGGAGCGAGACGCTCCAGCAAAATCGCACGGCGAGTTAACGCCCACTCGCTTTTATGCTTCCTCCGCGAGTGATCAGCCCGCACGGGAACCACAGTAGCCGGGCAAATCTACCCCTGCGAGATGAGTCGCACGCACACGCGAGCTCCTACCCGCTCGGCAACACTCCAGCTCGCCCGCACGCTGGCTTGCTCGGCAACCTCTGGTCAGCCCGGCGCTACTCCGGTCAACTCGCCAAACTCAGGCCGCGATACCCAGCTCGTGCGGCTAGAAGCACGAACCGCCCGGACTACGCTTCAGCGTTGCGGCGCTTCCCCCTCTATTCAACAACACAAGTGGGAAACCGGGAGTGGGGAAGATTTTCACTATTTTCAACCACTATATAAGTACAAAGAGGGGCCTTTATATAGGCAATCAAAACCTCTCCAACTACCCCTATTAATTACATCATTAACTCTCCATCATAAATGCATTAAAAACTTAATAATAAAAAACTTAATCATAAATAATAAAAAAAACCTTGACAATTTGACCGAGTCAAACTGTCAACCTAACAAACTCCCCCTCAAACTTGGCAGCACATGCCGAGTTTGCCCTTGAGCTTCAGGAACGTGTCCACCTTCAACGCCTTGGTGAAGATGTCTGCGACTTGCTCTCCGGTCGGGCAATACTTCACTTCCACTGTTTTCAACTCTACCTGCTCCCTTAGGAAATGGTATCTTGTCTCGATATGTTTGCTACGTCCATGTAGCACGGGATTCTTCGCGAGCTGGATGGCCGACATGTTGTCCACCATCATAGTCGTTGGCCCATCCACTCCATGCTGCAAGCTCTCCAACAGATTCCTTAGCCAGATGGCTTGGCAGGTGCCAGCTGCTGCTGCAATATACTCAGCCTCGCAGGACGATAGAGCTATCGTTGCCTGCTTCTTCGAGCTCCAAGAGAACACCCTCGTTCCCATGCTGAAGGCATATCCGGAAGTGCTCTTCCGATCGTTCACATCCCCGCCGTAGTCACTATCCGAGTATCCTACCAGCGTCAGCTCCTCTCCAGTAGCATATTTCAGCCCATAGCCTCTGGTCCCGTTGATGTACCTCAGGATCCTCTTCGCTGCCGTGAAGTGGTCTTCCTTTGGCTCCTCCATATGCCTGCTCACCACTCCGACCGCATACATGATGTCCGGTCGGGTGAAGGTAAGGTAGCGTAGACTGCCCACCAAACTCTTGAATAGGGTAGGATCCACCGCTCCTTCCTTAGAATCTTTCTTCAGCTTCAACCCTGGGTCAGCAGGAGTGGAGATAGGCTTGTTATCCTCCATCCTGAACTTCTTCAAGATCTCCTCTGCGTACTTCTTCTGGGATATGAAGATCCAATCTTCTCCCTGCTTCACTTCCACTCCCAGGAAGTAGCTCAACTCTCCCAAGCCTGTCATCTCAAATTCCTTCTTCATCATGCCCCGGAACTCCTCATACATAGCAGCATTGTTTCCCGTGAAAATCATGTCGTCCACGTAGAGGCACACAATCATCATGTTGCCCTCCTGGTCCACCTTGGTGTAGAGTGTGTGCTCGTGCGGGCTCTTCTGATAGCCATGCTTTTGCAAGTAAGCATCTATCCTTCCGTTCCACGCTCTTGCCCCTTGCTTCAGCCCGTAAAGTGCTTTGTCTAACTTGCAGACTTTCCTCTCCTGCCCCTTCACAACGTACCCTGGGGGCTGCTCAATGTACACGTCTTCCTCCAGGTAGCCGTTCAAATAAGCCGAGACCACGTCCATCTGCATGATTCTCCAACCATGGTGAGCCGCTAGCGCTATGATCAACCGGATGGTGTCAACTCGCGCCACGGGGGCAAACACTTCATCATAGTTCACGCCTTGGACTTGACGATAGCCCTTCACCACTAGCCTGGCCTTGTGCTTCTCCACTCCGACATCCTTGTTCTGCTTTACTTTGTACACCCACTTCACCCCGATGGGTTTGTGGCCAGCAGGAGGGTCGACCAATTTCCAGGTCTCGTTCTTCTTTATGAAAGCGATCTCCGCATCCATCGCCTTCCTCCAACTCTTCTCCTTGGCAGCTTCATCATAGGAGCACGGCTCGACATCTGCTAATAGACAATACAAAGAAAAATTGTTAAGTGTCGGTGTCGTCTCCTCATATATCTCATCCAGCCTCCGCATCCTGGGCTGAGGACGGTAGTCCTTGCTCCCACTGGTGCTTGCTCCTCCAGGGCCGCTTCCACTCGTGCTTGCACCACTAGAGTAAGGGGTGAGAGCTCCCCCTGGACCTCCGCTTGGTGGTGATGGTGGCTCCGCTCCACCCATCTCCGCTTCAGCCTCTCCTCCACCTTCTTCTTCATCATCCTCGAAAAACATCCCCTTGATGTTCTTCACCGCCTCATCCCAGCTCCAGCAGCTTCCTTCTTCAAATACCACATCTCGTGAGATGATGGCTTTCTCCGTCTCAGGATTGTATAACTTGTAAGCCTTGCTCGCAGGAGCGTAGCCCACAAAAATACACTTTTCACTTCGGTCGTCCAGCTTCTTCCTCCTTTGGTCCGGGACGTGGGCATAGGTCACGCACCCGAAGACCCTCAGGTGCTTCACACTTGGCTTCTAGCCACTCCAAGCCTCAAACGGTGTCTTGAACTTCACACTCTTGGTAGGGCACCGATTCAGCACGTACACAGCCACATGTACTGCTTCCGCCCAGAACTTCTTCGGTAGTCCCTTACCCTTCACCATGCTCCGTGCCATGTTCATGATTGTAAGGTTCTTCCTTTCTGCCACGCCATTTTGCTGAGGCGAGTAGGCCGCCGTCAGCTGATGAGAGATTCTCCATTGCCAGCAGTACTCGTCGAACAGCCTAGAGGTGTACTCCCCACCTCTATCCGTTCTAAGTACTTTCAGCGATTGATTACTCTCCTTCTCAGCCAACGCCCGGAACTCCTTGAACTTCTTCAGCGCCTCAGCCTTCTCCTTCAGAAAATACACCCAACACTTTCTGATGAAGTCGTCGGTGAATGTGATGTAGTACTTGCTTCCACCGATTGAAGTTGTTTCAAATGGACCAGCAATGTCCGAGTGAACCAACTCCAATGGCCTCGTCACCCTTCGGGACTTGCCACCCTCAAATGTCTCTCTTCTTTGCTTCCCCTTGGTGCATGCCTCACAGACCCTATGAGGAGGTGTGATCATAGGCAGCCCTTCCACCATCTTTGATCCAGACAACAACTTCAGGCCTGTGAACCCCAGATGCCCCATCCGGTGGTGCCACAGCCAAGCTTCCTCCTCTTCTTCATTCCTTGCGAGACATGTCGTCTCCTTTACATCCATGCTCAAAGTGAAGAGACGGTTCACTGTCATCTTTACCCTCACTACTTCTTTCCCATGACCGTCCTTCATGGCCAGGGTGTCATCCCGCAACAAGACCCGGTAGCCCTTCTCCACCAGCTGCCCAAGGCTTAGGATGTTACTCCTCAAGCCCGGCACATAAAAAACGTCGTTGATGAGAACCTCCTTCCCACTCAACACGACCGCCACAACTCCTCTTCCTTCCACTGCAATCTTTGAGGCGTCGCCGAAACTCACCTCACCACCATTTGGCTCAAGGCTCGTAAATAGCTCCCTCTCTCCGCACATGTGGTTGCTGGCCCCGGTGTCTAAGTACCACACTCCATTCCTTCCGCCTCCAGCACCTTGGACCGTAAGGAACATCATCGGGTCGCCTCCCGTGTTGCTCGTCTCCGCATAGTGGTTGGTCTCCCCTCCCTTCCGAGGAGCCCAACAATCATAGCTCATGTGCCCAAACTTGCCACAGTTGTAGCATTGAGTCTGGGACATGTCTCCTCTACCTCCTCTTCCTTGGCCTCTGCCTTGGCCTCTTCCTCCTCTACCTTGGCCTCTGCCTTGGCCTCTTCCTCTACCTCCGGCGTTCCAACCTTGGTTCTTCTCGAACTCCTTCTGGTGTGGTTGCCTTCTCCCTTGATCTCTACCACCTCTTCCTACTCTACCTCTTCCCTGGTAGCCACGGCCATGCTGGCCACCACCTCTTCCTGAGCTCTCTCCAAAGTTCAGCTGAGTCTGGAGTGCTTTTCCCAAGCTACTCGCTTCTTCATCATCTTGCGCCATTCTATACTCATGGGCTTGCAGTGAGCCTATCAATTCATCCGCCGTCATCACCGTGAGGTCCTTCGATTCTTCGATGGCCACCACCACGTGTCGGAACTTCTTTGACATAGAACGCAGGAGCTTCTCCATGAAGCTAACCTCGTCTATGGTCTCCCCATTTCTCTTCATCTCATTTGTAAGCGTCCGTAGACGGGTCACGTAGTCGCCAACCTTCTCCGACCCTTGCATCCTCATCATCTCATACTGGCCTCGGAGGGATTGCAACTTAACTTTCTTGGCCTTGTCTACTCCCTGCATGGAGCGCTGCAAGATCTCCCATGCCTCCTTCGAAGTCTCGGCGTCCGAGATCTTTTCGAACGTAGCTTCATCTACTCCTTGATACAAAATGAACAACGTCTTCTTGTCCCTCTTCTTAGCTTCTCTCAGTGTTGTCCTATGTGCGTTCGTCAACGTGGCTTCTGCTTCGGCAGTCAGCGCCTCCACACCATCATCTACTACCTCCCACAACTCCTTGGAGGCTAGTAGTACCCTCATCTGGATGCTCCAGTTCCCATAGTTGGTCTTCGTCAGCTTGGGGACTTGCCCCGGCACGGCACCTCCAAACTTCATTACTCCCCTACTTCAAACCTTCCGAGTCACCGTAAAGGTTTGGAACCTCCCTCTGATACCACTTGTTGGAAACGTGAGACAGGCACCCCCTCTCTCGCACTTTGCAAAGCTCTACTCCTCTTGCCCCCTAATTACACCTCCCGAAAAAAAATCAAACCGGCGAGACCTCCACAACCCGCGCGACTACCCAGCGAGATCCCTCTCGCGCGCGGGAGCGAGACGCTCCAGCAAAATCGCACGGCGAGTTAACGCCCACTCGCTTTTATGCTTCCTCCGCGAGTGATCAGCCCGCGCAGGAACCACAGTAGCCGGGCAAATCTACCCCTGCGAGATGAGTCGCACGCACACGCGAGCTCCTACCCGCTCGGCAACACTCCAGCTCGCCCGCACGCCGGCTTGCTCGGCAACCTTTGGTCAACCCGACGCTACTCCGGTCAACTCGCCAAACTCAGGCCGCGATACCCAGCTCGCGCGGCTAGAAGCACGAACCGCCCGGACTACGCTTCAGCGTTGCGGCGCTTCCCCCTCTATTCTACAACACAAGTGGGAAACCGGGAGTGGGGAAGATTTTCACTATTTTCAACCACTAAATAAGTACAAAGAGGGGCCTTTATATAGGCAATCAAAACCTCTCCAACTACCCATATTAATTACATCATTAACTCTCCATCATAAATGCATTAAAAACTTAATAATAAAAAACTTAATCATAAATAATAAAAAAAACCTTGACAATTTGACCGAGTCAAACTGTCAACCTAACACCCCTCAAGCTGGAGGGGAAACCTACAGCTTGAACACAACATAAAATGGAAGGTAAAAGAAGGTTGGCAACATGGGACAAAACAACAACCACCGAGGCCCAACCGCGTGTCACCGGGGATACTACAACCGGGCAAAGGTCACACGACGTTGGTATACAAACCGATCATGATAACGCTGGATACACTCGGAGCTGAAACTAGGTCAACCAAGAATGTCAAACCATTCCTACCACCAAGCAAAGAAAATAAACAGGGAGACACACAACAAACGAAATCAACCTGAGGGCCATGTGTGACTAAGGCAGAAGTCGGGAAAGAGGCATCCGAGTCGTCGTTATCACACACTCCCCCTCACGTGGAATACGTGCAAGAAGGCATAGACTATGCCTGAAGGCCGTGACGTACACTCCCCCTCACGTAGACCACGTGCGCGTGTGGGACCCTCGTCGGGTACATGAACCCAGATCACGTGGAGGAAGCTCGAAATCGCAAAGAGACGCAAACAATAACACAACAACAACAAACAACTAAAAAAAACCACAGTAGCACCATCAACAATGAGCGAAGGGGGCAGCAGGATCCATATCCTCGGTGAGCGGAAAGACAAGGTAAAAAGAAGGTCTGTCGGAGAGCATCATCGGCGGAGGAGCTCGACCAGAAGATAGGAGCAGTGGCCCGCAGTAAAGCAGAGCACAACACCTGTGCGGAGAAGAAGCGACAGGGCAGACCTAGCTCCGGAGGAGGAGGCGCAGCAGCAACAAGAGGAGCAGAGGATGGAGACCTCGTTTACGGGATAAGCAGCGAGCAGAGGGGACAAGATCCAGAGAGGAGCAGTAACAAGCTCTGGCAAGGTTGCTGATGATGACCAGCAAGGAAGATGTCATTATTGAGTTGAAGACGCCAAGGAAGAAGACGTCGGGATCTCTGATACGATGCAGAGGGGAGCCGACGGGATCGGCGGGATCCGGCGCTGACAAGGGCTGCGCCAGGTGCAGCAAGAGAAGAAGAAGAAGAAGAAAAGAAGAAGAGAGCCCGACAGGAGAAGATGGAAGCAGACGGAGCTGTCGATGATGAAGGTGGAAGCAGTCGATGATGCCGACGGAAGCGGTCGACGATGCCGGCGGAAGCAGTCGATGATGCCGGCGGAAGCAGTCGATGTCGTCGGCGGAAGCAGCACTCGGCAGTAGCGACGGAATCGGAGTCGCTCCTGTCGACGGGATCAGCTGTCGACTTCGTCGACGGGAGCGGGAGCGGCGGGCGTGTGCCCTAGCAGCTCGCGGAAAAAAAAAACACGGGTGGGGGGAGAACAGTAGCGGACAGCGAAAAAAAATTATTTTTTAGATTTCAGATCGATCCTCTGATACCATGTAGAAGGAAATGAAAGGGGCAATTTATTCTTCCACAAAGGAGCATTATATAGGAAATATGACATGACTCACAACACCTATAGGCGGTGTGGGACTAAACACAATAATACTAAAATACTACTAACTCTAACAGTTTTACACCAATGGAAATTGGTGTGGTTGTTATCTTCGCATCCTCCATGTTGAATTTCATGATGAGATCATCTATATACTTGGTTTGGTTGATAACCAAACCCCCATTGGTTTAACTTGCCCAAGATCAATCATTTCAAACTCATGTTGCATTTTTTATTTGAAATGGGCTAGTTCTATAGGATCTGACCCAGTCATAAGCATCATCAAAGTAAATGCATAATAGAGTAAAGGCCTTTCCATTTCTTTTAAAATATAGAGTTGGCTTAAGATCTGTTTTGCTAAAACCAAAGTCAAATAAGCTTGAATCAATTTTGCTATTCCAAGCCCAGGGAGCTTGTTTTAGTTCATATAATATTTTCTTTAGTTTGTATACTTTGGTTTTACAAGTATATAATTCATACCCCCCCCCCCCCGGCTGCATAACATAGATCTCTTCTTCAATTTCACCATTTAAGAAGGTCGATTTAACGTCTAGCTAGTACACTGGGTAATCAAATTGAGCGGCTATGGCTAAGATAATTCTTATAGATTCAAATCTTGCCACATGAGCAAACATTTCAAAATGGTCAATGCCAGGTTTTGGGGAATAACCCTTAGCAACTAATCTTGTCTTGTGTTTTGAGATTGAACCATCTTCATTATATTTTATTTTAAATATTCATTTTATCCCTATGGCTAATTTACCCTGAGGTTAACAACCAGTTCCTAGGTATTGTTTTTATTAATCAAGGCAATTTCATTGTCCATGGCTTCTTTCCAACACTGATTCTTTATGGCTTCTTTATAGGTGCATGGTTCAATTGCTGAAAAAGCAATGTTGCAATCTTGGTAAGTATATGAAATCCTTCTATAATGATGTGGAGATGATGAATCAGACGAGGCATCTGAGATATTTCCCGAGGATTCACTTGAACTCCCTTCCTCATGAGTGGACGGTTGTACTTCTTCAACTGTGACTGGTTCTTTGGTGGAATCATCAATGTTGTAGAGTGGAGCAACCCTCTGTGGATTCTGATCCTGGACAACATTCCACTCCCACTCCTCTTCCTCTGCTACGTTTACATCTCTTGATATTACAAGTTTATATAAACGGTAGGCTTTGGATTCTTCACTATAGCGTAGCAGAATTGTTTTTTCACCCTTCTTGTCTAGTTTAATTTTTTTTCTATTAGAAGTAAACTGTAGGCTACACTCCCAAAGATCTTAAGATGATTTATTTGAGCCTTCTTACCGTGCCAAGCTTCATATGGGGTGCAATTTTTAAGTTCTTTTGTGGGTGCTCGATTTAGTAGATAAGTAGCAGTGCTTGCTGCTTCTACTCAGAAGGATTTAGGCAAGTTCTTTTCCGGAAGCATACATCTTAACATTTCCATTATCGTTCGATTCTCCTTTCAACAATGTCATTTTGCTGGGGGGTGCCTCTTACAGTTAGCTCTCTTTTTATCTCGTTGTTTTCACAGAAAGAATTGAATTCTTTGCTTAAGAATTCAACTCCTCTATCAATTCTTATAGCTTTGAATGATAGTTCTTTGGTTTTTTCAACTTGCTCCTTAAACTTTCTGAACTTCTTAAACGTATAGGATTTGTGGTTCAGAAGGAACATCCATTGCATTCTACCATGGTCATTAACTAGAAGAAGAAAATACAATTTTCTTGAAAGGAATGGGCAAGGGGCAGGCCCCACACATCCATATGAAGTAGTTCTAGGGGTTTGGAGGCCCTATTGTTGCTCTGTTTAGGGGAGGGTGATTTGTGTATTTTATTCATCGCATATTCTTCACATATCCTCTGGTCTGGTTGTATAGTGAGCATTCCTACAACAAGATTTTCCCTAATTAATTTTGTAAGGTCATGAAAATTCAAATGCCCGTATCTTTTATGCCACGGCTTAGTGGCAGAGGGAACATTACTCAAAAAGGCATGCTGCTTTACAGGAGATAAGGACAAGAGAAAAAATCTTATTGTTCGTCATTTCAATTTCAATTGAAGCAACTTGAGTTCCATCTTTCTTTGAAATATATTTGTCTTGATTGAAAAGAACTTTATACCCTCTGTCAACAAGTTGACCAACACTTAACAGATTATGAGCAATATATGGGACATTGCACATCATGTATGTACTGGACTTGTCCAGATTTAGCTTGCACCGAAATAATCCTCTTTCCCTCTATAGTTTTGGTGTTTCCATCTCCAAGAACTACTTGAAATTTTTCTTCTTCATTTAACCAAGCAAAAGCTTCCTTAAGATTGGTCATATGGTTAGAGCAATCACTATCCATAGACCATGTGCTTCGATCTTGTTTTTCTTTGGTGGAGTTAGTATAAAAAACCTTCCAACAAAATTCATTGGGAAGCACAATTGTAATAGACGTCAACGCAAAGCACCATCACAATAATCATTAAAAAATGATCACAATCAACACACGACGGTCCACCGCCTGTAACAACCACAAAGAAGAGAGAAATTGTTACGTACCCGGGATTGTGATCGTGTGCACGGAGGATGGAGAGGGAAGTCCTGGAGGAGGGAGGAGGATCCCTTCTTAGAACCCTTGGGAGCAATCGTGAAGAGAGGGGGGAGTGGCCGTCGTTCGGCGTCCCGGGGGTGTCACGGCACTGGCGATGCGGGTTGGCGACGGGAAAGCGAGGGGTTCGGCAGATTAGGGCACGAGAATGGGAAATAAGAGAGAGAGAGAGATAGGAAATTAAGAGAGGAGGGTTTTGATTTAATTCTTGCTTCCTTCATTCTTAGTCAAATCACAACATAAAGGATAAGTCCAACCAAAAGACCCAAAAGCCCCCTCACAAGGCTTAAGTGTTTAACAAGAAGTGAGGTTGAAAATAACAAAACACATAAAATATTAATACAAAATAGAAAGTGGTTCAGGCGCGCGCCATTCGCGACTGGC
The DNA here is from genome assembly GCA_039583875.1 of Platanthera guangdongensis. Taxonomy (NCBI): domain Eukaryota; kingdom Viridiplantae; phylum Streptophyta; class Magnoliopsida; order Asparagales; family Orchidaceae; genus Platanthera; species Platanthera guangdongensis. Next base: position 8,417,630 of record CM077166.1, on the reverse strand, counting down.
GACATTTGTACGTAATCCCCAACGAGGATCCATATCATCTCCACCCAGCTCGACATCAAGCTTGTCCTCAAGCTTGTCCTGTGGCGGCAACGGTAGTGGAACCAAGGGTGTTGCTGGAGGGTCGTCGGCGAAGGGCTTCAACTGGGACACATGAAAGACAGCGGGAATCTGAGCGGTGTCGGGGAGGCAGAGACGATAATCCACGTCCCCGCTGCGGTGCAGAATCTCAAAGGGGCCGAAGTACTTGGGCCCCGACTTCTGGTAGGCTCCCTTAAAGATGGTAGACTGACGGTAGGTGCGGACGACTACCTAGGAGGTGTCCAAAAGGAGGCAAATGTTGTGGGTTTGGCGGCACGAGGGGAAAAGCCCTGTATGCATGGCCATGGTGTCACGATACTCATGAAGAAGAGTTGAAGGATCTGGCTGCACGGAGGGAGCAGGTTGAAGGGAGAAACCGCGACCAACGTCCGCCGTCGGGTGACCGTGCCAAAGCGTCAGGTGGGGTCCTTGGCCCCAGGACATCGTCAGGCCTCCAAATCCCAAAGGATAGGACCGAGGGTACGCAACTAGCGCGTCCCTAAGACGGCTTAGAACCCTCGTAAGGCGATGACGAAGAAGTCGACATTAGAGTGATAGTCCTCCACGATGATAGGAATGTTGTGGCAAACCCCGGTGCAGGCCATGGCGGCGCCATTGGGCACGACCACGTGCAAATGACTGCGACTGATAATGGGAAGATGGAGCCGCTGGGCAGTGAGGTCGCTGATGAAGTTTTGTGCACTGATGGTGTCCATGAGGGTGAGGAGTCGATGGCCCGCCACGGTGATGGGCATCTACAGTGTGTCCCAAGTGTGAGGGTCCGACATGGCATTCAAATAAACCGCGGGGTCCGGTGGCTCGTCATCCACGACTTCCCCATCCGAAGGATCGTCAACCTCGAGCTAAAAAAGATGCTTACATCGGTGCCCACGAGTGAAGGCATCATCACAATTGAAGCAAAGGCCCTTACCATGGCGTTTGATCATCTATTGGTTTGACAGACACCAAACGTGGGCAGGGCGCTCCCCGTCCTTGGCCCTGGCCAAGCCGCCTCTTGCTGGTGGTTGGGTGACTGTAATTCGGGAAGGAACTTTCGCTGCCGGGGGGGTCCCAAAGTGTGTATGGTCCATCAAGATGCGTTTCTCACAGAGGCGTGCCAGGCTCATGGAGGTAGTAAGATCTGGTGGGTTCTGGAACTCAACGTCCATGCGGAGTCGCTCATGTAATCCCGCGGTGAAGAAGGCCGCATGGTGAGCCACCGGGACCGACGGAGCGCGAGCAAGGAGCACCTGGAACTGCTCTAAATAGTCATCAATAGAGCCCGACTACTTTAAGGAGATCAGGTCACTGATGGGGTTGTTGCGGTGTAGTGGGCCAAAGCGTAGGCTACACTGAATCTTGAAGTCATCCCATGTAAGGTGAGGCTTCTCTCGTTGAAGTTGAGAGAACCATAGTTGTGTCGAACCTATGAGGTGGAAAGAGGCTACACCTAGCCAATCCTCCCACGGAGTGCGTTGTGCGGCAAAAAATTATTCACAATGAGTCAACCACGTCAGGGGATCTTCGCGGCCCTCAAAGATCGGAAAATCCAACTTCACAAAACGCGGCACGGTGGAATAGTCGGAACATGACGGGAAATCGGCTAGCTGGTTGCTGTGCGGCGGCTCAGGGACAGGCGGAGAGGAATCCAAAGTTGGTCATGGGGGCGACGGAGTGTCGTCCGGGCGGAGAGCGGCGAGGAGTGCTTCATGGTTGTCCAATCATCATGGTTTTGAATGACTCCAAAATCTGGGCCAAAGTGGGACCTCCTTGAGTGTCGTCGACCATGAGGTGAGAAGGCCGAAGAGGAGGAAAATCTGGTGGGGGAAGTAATCCGGTGGAAGTGGCTAGAAAAGATCCCCCGTTGAGAGACGATCCAAGGAGTACGGGTGCCTGATGGCGTGGGTGGGCCGTAAATGGGCGGATTAGGCCAGATGAAGCCTGTGGTGGGCGCGGAAAAGCCGGTTTTGCACGGCTAGGGCTGCTGCAGCCTGGATCGGTTGGAGAAGCGACCACGGGCGGGCTCGGCGGAGGAGAAGTTGTGCGGAGGGCGGGTGGAAGGATAGATGGATCTGATACCAAGTTGTTACATACCCGGGATTGTGATCGTGTGCACGGAGGATGGAGAGGGAAGTCCTGGAGGAGGGAGGAGAATCCCTTCTTAGAACCCTTGGGAGCAATCGTGAGGAGGGGGAGCGGCCGTCGTTCGGTGTCTCGGGGGTGTCAGGGCGCTGGCGATGCGGGTTGGCGACGGGCGAGCAAGGGGTTCGGCGGGTTAGGGCATGGGAACGGGAAATAAGAGAGAGAGATAGGAAATTAAGAGAGAGGAGGATTTTGATTTAATTCTTGCTTACTTCATTCTTAGTCAAACCACATCATAAAGATAAGTCCAACCAAAAGGCTCAAATGCCCCCTACAAGGCTTAACAAGAAGTGAGGTTAAAAATAACAAAACACATAAAATATTAATCCAAAATAGAAAGTGGTTCAGTCACACGCCACTCGCGACTGGCGGCGCTTGTACGTGATCCCCAAATGAGTATCCGTATCAGAATTCTAAATATATCACAACAATGACCACCAAAGTCTTTCTACCAGCCCGTTTATGAAATGAAACAAGAGGAGAACCGGCAAAGACAAATTGGATCAGCATGAGGAAGACTTCTTCTTGATCGGCGACATAAGAAATTGCGATTTCCTCCTAGTGCTTGGGCATAGATGAACACCAAACAACAGCTAACTTGCAACAGTGATGCGATTAGGGCATTTGAAAATCGCAAAATCGTCTAGAGGAGCAATTTAGTAAAACTCCTGCTTGAAATATAAACAAGAGTTTTGGTAGATTTGAACCTCATGGATTCGGTCTAGAACATGAACCAACCTACAACACCCTTTCACCCTGGGTTTTGTAGCTACTGGTGAGTTGCTAAGAACAAACTCTAAATGTATAGTGGTTTTCATACCTGATTTTAATCTAAAAAATTATTGATTCAAAAAATTCTAACAAATAGATAGATGACTTGCTTCTTCTTTAGAATGGTAGTAATTAAAAAATAAACAAACTAGGTGCTTGGAAACATGGATCCCTGATGGCATCAACTCTTTAAACAAAGACGACATCAATCTCACATTATGTATGGGAAGTTTAAGAAAATAAAAAGGAAAAGCCCCATCATAGAAAAAGAACATAATAAAATTGAAAAATATGTAGAAATGCCCGATGCTAAATTAATAGATTGAACTATTTGAAGTAAACTCAATTACCAAAATGCAGAATAAGTTTAATGCATCAGTAAGTTCAAGAAGGAACAAATTCATTGTCTCTACTCCTACCAAATACTAGTTTGAGCTTTCCAGGGCCGTTTATTACTTTGTCAGTCGCTCGATATTGATCACCATAAGCATGCCTTCCAATGCATATCGGCTTACTCCATCCTGAAAGCTGACACAATTAGAAGTAGAAGAAAAATGCTCAAGCAATGTTAATAGAAAGAATCATGGCCTTCTCTTCATACCTGGAACAAGTCTTGGTATGTTTTTGCATATAATTGGTTCTCTAAATACAGTGCCTTTCAAAAAACACATAAGTAATAGTAAAGAAAGTTTGTGCACTGTATTCTAACTCAACATAAATGATGAATATTTCCCACCATTTAAAATATTCCTGATTGTTCCATTAGGGCTCCTCCACATGGATTTCAGGTTAAACTCTTTCACACGACCTTCATCTAATAAAAAAACATAAAAGATAACCAAAAACGTCTAAGAGAACTCTCAGCTCTAATTTATCAAACTAAATATAATATGCAGTGCATTATACAAAAAAAACATCCTATATATCATTACCTGGAGTTATGGTGGCACATTTAATTGCAACGTTGTACCTGTAACATAAGCAGGCTATTATGAGGTAGGAACCTAAGTTAAAGTAAAAGGATAATGGTGAATTATTATTGAGTCCATGAACTACTTCGACCATGAGAACGAAAAACTAAGATTTTGGCAAAATAGTGTTGCGCAGAAGAACTGTATGACACTTTCTAGAATCCCACAAAGCAAACAAAACACATGTTGCAAGAGATTAGAAGAGATGGAAAGAATTGAGAAGAAATTTTACATGATACACATTGTAGCTTTGCACGAGTAAGATCAAATAATATGGAAAATAGCAGGAGAGCGTTTGGCAATGCAAATTAGTTGCATATACTCTATTTCTTATGTTGTTTCTATACATGGATGACCTCACCTGAGAGTTGCTTCTGCACTTTCTACTGTAACTTGATCATTCGTAGCATCACGATTAAGAATGCCAAGATCAAAGTACTTGACATTTAAGTCCAGAAATGGTAAAATAAGCTGCATATTTTGAAATTAGAGGCTTCATCAGATATGATTAAAGCATAAGCATAACTAAGATTTTAAATCATTGTATTCAGGAGATGATTTTGAAAGAATGCAAATAAAAACAATCTTTTACCTTGTCTTTAATTAACTTCCAAATGACCCGAGTCATTTCATCTCCTGCCAAAAGATTTAAAAACGAGCAAAAGTCATTATTATGACTGAAGACAGAGACGCCCATTTATTGAGATGTGGAAAATTTTGCTCAAATCTCATCAAATTAAGTTTGACCTCATCTGTGTGAGCTGAATTAATTAAATATGATATTTACTTAATTATTTAAGTAAATAACTTGCTCAACTTTGTTGCCTGTTGTTATTGCGGTTTTCTTGATAACGTTAGACAAATCTAGTGTTTTCAAAATGAAGATGCAAATGCTGGCATGCATGCTATCAATGAAATGGGTCAGAAGGCTAACTGATGGAGATCGTTGTGATCCAACTCATTCATACAATTCGAGTGCACGGATGCGTTCGGATGATTTTTCCAAGTTTGATGTATTATTTTATTTATTTCGAGTTGAATTTGACACCCGAAAGGATCAGATGATATGAGTTGTCTGATGCGGATGTCCTAGTTGTTTAAGTATAAATAGGCGTGTGTTGCACGTTTTAGGGATCCTGGGTTTTGCATTTGGCAGGAACCGTCTGTCCATTCTCCTGGAGCGATTCCTGGAGCCTCCCGCTTGGTGCGAAGCAAAGCCCCCCCCCCCCCCCCCCCCCCCCCCCCCTCCGCCTCACCACCGCAAGAAGTCCCCTCCCCCTCCCCCTCCGTCTTCCCTACTTCTCCCCACTCCCGTCGGTTTCCACCCAGCCCGAAACCACCGCCAGAAGCCTCCTCCCTCATCGACGACCAGCCACCAAACCCCCTAGTTCACCGCATCCTCCTTGTTGATGCGCGAAAACGTCGCGGGGCACCAGCCAGCTAACACGGAGGGGGTGTTCGGTCTCACAAGCTAGGAGAGGAGGAGAGGAGGGAAGGAAGGAAGCCTCTGAGTGCTCGAGAGTGGAGCAAACGGCTTGTCAAAGAGGGTTGCGGGGATAGAGGAGAGAAGCTTGATCAACAAAGCGGGTTGATCAAGAGAGGAGGAGGAGGTTGACCAGGAGCTGTCGAGCAGACGGCTAATGTGACGGTTGCGCTTGCAGGTTGGAAGCCGAGGAGAGCTGAGCTGAGAAGAGAAGAAGTCTGCTGAACAGAGGAGCAAGACTTGCTGAGCAGAGGAGCAAGGCTTGCTGAGCAGAGGAGAGAAGAGGGGGCCGCTAGTAGCGGCAACAACACACTTCGCCCGCCGCGGCCTAAATGCCACTCCTGCGACGGGCTTTCCTTTTATTAATAGCTAGAGATTACAAGCTTACAAGTACACCTTTACAACAAAATCACTTAAAGGGTACAAGGAAAAGCTGGCGGCTAAGAGAGAAGAAATTGCCAGAAAGCAGGGAGGAGAAGCTGCCAGAGACTAAGTAAAAGAGTCTGCTGGCAAGCTGGAGGACTGAGAAACTGAGTCTGCAGAGTCTGCTGGCAAGCTGCTGAAGAGCTGCTGGAGAGCTGCGCGGACAGGAAACTGAGTCCGCAGAGCTTGCTGGAGGAGGTGATGACGGACTGCGCGGACTGGAAAACGGAGTCCGCAGGGCTTGCTGGCAGGACTTGCAGGATCCTCCCATCGTGTCGAATGAGAGGCACCATGGGCTATTTATAGGCCCAGGGAAGTTCTTCTAGAAGCGGGGCCCAGTGACATCAGCATGACGACCTGCGCGGACTCCGCGGACAGAGATTTTGCGTCCGCACCTTGACTGATGAAGCGAGCGGCAGAAGGCCCTGGAGAGAACTGGGGTCCGCCCCCTAGCGGGCGGACTGGGCGGACTCCGGGAGGAGTCCGTCCGGCAGGCCGGAGGCCGCCCCCTAGCGGGCGGCCTGGGCGGACTCCCGGGGGGAGTCCGCCCGGCAGGGCGCCGGGGCCGCCCCCTAGCGGGCGGCCTGGGCGGACTCCAGGGGGAGTCCGCCCGGCAGGGCTCGGCCGCCCCCTAGCGGGCGGCCTGGGCGGACTCCAGGGGGAGTCCGCCCGGCAGACGGGCAGAGGTCGCCCCCTAGCGGGCGGCCTGGGCGGACTCCAGGGGGAGTCCGCCCGGCAGGGTGCCGGGGCCGCCCACTAGCGGGCGGCCTGGGCGGACTCCAGGGGGAGTCCGCCCGGCAGGGCTCGGCCGCCCCCTAGCGGGCGGCCTGGGCGGACTCCAGGGGGAGTCCGCCCGGCAGGGCTCGGCCTCCCCCTAGCGGGCGGCCTGGGCGGACTCCAGGGGGAGTCCGCCCGGCAGGGCTCGGCCGCCCCCTAGCGGGCGGCCTGGGCGGACTCCAGGGGGAGTCCGCCCGGCAGGGTGCCGGGGCCGCCCCCTAGCGGGCGGCCTGGGCGGACTCCAGGGGGAGTCCGCCCGGCAGGGTGCCGGGGCCGCCCCCTAGCGGGCGGCCTGGGCGGACTCCAGGGGGAGTCCGCCCGGCAGGGTGCCGGGGCCGCCCCCTAGCGGGCGGCCTGGGCGGACTCCAGGGGGAGTCCGCCCGGCAGACGGGCAGAGGCCGCCCCCTAGCGGGCGGCCTGGGCGGACTCCAGGGGGAGTCCGCCCGGCTGGCCTGGCCGCCCCCTTGCGGGCGGCCTGGGCGGACTCCAGGGGGAGTCCGCCCGGCTGGCCTGGCCGCCCCTTGCGGGCGGCCTGGGCGGACTCCAGGGGGAGTCCGCCCGGCAGGCGGGCAGAGGCCGCCCCCTAGCGGGCGGCCTGGGCGGACTCCAGGGGGAGTCCGCCCGGCTGGCGGGCAGAGGCCGCCCCGGGTGGGCGGCCTCGGCGGACGGCGGCAGGAGGCCGCCGCCCCTCGGGCAGCAGGGAGGTCGCCCCCGGTGGGCATCCTCGACGGACGGCGGCAGGAGACTGCCGCCCCTTGGGCGAAATAGGAGGCCGCTCCTGGCACTGCTGTTGGCGGACTCCTGCAAGGAAAAGTATTGCATGATTAGCGGACCCAACCGCATGTCCCGCGAGGGTGAGCCATGGGAATAGCCCGCCGTCCCGTAGGGCATGCGATCGCTAGGAGACCTAGGCGGATAGGGAAAATTGTCCGCCTACGCTGGGGCTCATCGCGATCAGAGAGAGAATCTAAGGGTCGCGATTAGCCAGCTGGCCACCTTGGGAAGGATCGCCGATTTCTGGGTTAACATAATCCCCGCACTTTTTCAAGTTCTGCAAAGAACTTCGAAAAAGTTGGAGACCCACGAAAATCGTGATCCACCCCAACGGAAGAAGAGGGGCAAGGAGAGATAGAACCTGAAGACTCTCCTTACAGGCTTGGTGCTTCCTGTCTGTTTTCCTGCAAGAGGAAAGTTAGGGCAAATATGTATCGGTGGCACATCGAGTGTGTACCTGAATTTGCTTTTGCAAAACGAAGAAGGCATGTCTTCTGTAAATGTTCTGCAAAACAAAAGTGAGGAAAGCAGAAGGACATAACAACCCGCAAGTACCTGTGAAGAAACTTGCAAGGGCTTGCTGATCTCTGCAAAAAGAGAGTTAGGAGCAGGTATCGTATAAAAATAAGCTGCAAGTACCTGGATGAGGCTTGCAGGTGTTTGCTATCTCTGCGAGAAGAGTAGTTAGAAGCAAATAAGATATGAAGATAACTTGCAAGTACCTGTGAAGAGAAGGACGCGTGTTAACTGTTGATTGTTAACTGTCGACAAGATAAGACCGATACGACCAATTAGCAAGAAGAATGCCTGATGGATACTATCATGAAGCCCAGATCCATAAACTGTGTTAACTGCTGACAGATATGACTGGATTGCGATAGCATGGCTGATAGTGCTTGAGCAAACAATATATAGAAGATAAGAGCAATAGAACTTATATAGGTAGAGTGCGAGTCATCATCCGATAGAGCTTTGAATAAGCAATTCATATAGGATGAGCATGAGCAAAGTGATTGCTGAAAATCCTTTTGGTAGGTCGGATTAACCTGTTCACCTGTGAAAGGAGGGAAGAGAGAAAAGGAGGGCTGCACCCGGAATGATTAAAGTGGGTTGAATGCTGCCACAGGTGTTCCCCGTGGGCCTTATGCATCACTTGCCCGAGAAATCATCCCGAGTATAGTCCTACTCAAAGCGGGCTGGCCGCGCATCCTCAAGGAGGGGGGGAAAAGGAAAAAAGAGGTCCATGTTCGGAATGACTACAGAGGGTTGAATGCTGCCACAAGTGTTCCCCGTGGGCCTTATGCATCACTTGCCCGAAAAAACCATTCCGAGTATGGTTCTGCTCAAAGCGGGAAAGGAAAAAGAGGTCCATGTTCGGAATGACTAAAGAAGGTTGAATGCTGCCACAAGTGTTCCCCGTGGGCCTTATGCATCACTGGCCTGAGAAAGTCATTCCGAGTATGGTCCTGCTCAAAGCGGGCTGGCCGCGCATCCTCAAGGAGGGCACAAAGCAAGGGAAGGTCCTGAGAAGGACCGCTGGAAGCAAGGAAGATCCTGAGAAGGATCGCTAGAAACTCTGCTCTCTTGCCCTGGGCACAAGCATCACTGATCAAGGAGACAGGTTGCGCCAAGAGGCCTATATTGTCTGTGTATTGATCAGTGGAGTTGTGAGAACCCGAGAGGCATGGATCGAGGATACCGGAGAGTTATTCGGCCACCACAGTTGAAGGCTGATCTAAGAGACAAGGCTACGCTTGATTGTCATTGCTTGTCCAGCGAAGATCATCCTAACCGTAGTGTTTCCTATAAGACGCACAGCAGAGCTAACACATGGGGCTCCCCTAGCACACACTCTGTGTCAGATGCTGGCTAGGATCCTAAGCCTGAAGCCCATAATCATAGATGAACTGCTCCCACTACACATATGGGTATACTCCCGCCATATGTGGTCGAAGCGGTAGTGCGAGAACAAACTACGGAGGGAACGTTTCAGACTCGGCGAAATCTCATTGGCGTATTGATCCAGAGAGAGAGAGAGAGAGAGAGACAACAAAAAAAAGGAAACTGTGTCAGTACAGGATCTCTGAATAAAAGCTTTGCAGAAAAGCAAGAATAAAACACTGAGAAGTGTTGTAAAGAATGAAAGAGGGAGAAAGTAAGGGTTGAGATAACCCCTGAAGGTTGCAAGGAGCTCTGGAGGACTGTGAAGTCCTTGTTAGTTCAGAATAGCCTTCCCAGCACGCCCTCATCGTCGGCGTCGAAGCATTCGACTTCTTGATTGACAATGAGGAGAGGAGGCTCTTCGACGTGATTCACTCCCCTTGAGGAGCAAGGAACATCTGCAATCTCTTTGCCCTTTGACGTTGATGGGTCAGGGCGATCTTCTTTAGGGAGCAAGTCATGCATCTTGCCCTGCCGGAGCATCCTTTGCACAAGCTGACGGAATGCTCGGCAGTTTTCTGTTCGATGGCCTGGCTCTTTGTGGAATTCACAATAAGGCTCTGAGTCTCTAGACCTCTGATCTGCTGGCCGGTAGGGCTTCTTGTAGCTTGCCCTGTCTTTCATGATCTGAATCACTTCTTGCATGACGTCGTCGAGATCAGACTCGTGCAAGTCATCGTCTTGCTGCTGTTGGACAGCTGCTGTTTGGGAAGGAGCTAGCGGTAGCAATGGATCTTGAGCATCACGGCTCGGGAAGGAGTATCGCTGGCGATGAAGCCTTCTCTCCTGCCTTGAGTGAGCTGGGAAATGATTGTAAGGAGACCTTAGAGGTTGCTTGCGAAACGGATCTTTCTCTGATACGAGCTTGGAGACGAAGCCTGGATTGCTCTTCTCGCCTCGGATGTATGAGTTGGCTAGAGCGATCAGCTCTTGGTATGTCCTTGGAGCACGGACATTAGCTTCAAACTTGAGAGGCCCTTCGCGAAGACCATGGATAAGAGCCACTCGGTACATTTCTTGATCAACGATTTCGATGTCCAGAATCTCTCTCTGGAATCGATCAACAAATTGAGACCAAGTTTCATCACTGCGCTGTCTGATCTCAAAGAGGGCTTCAGGACCGCCCTTTCTCTTAGAGGAGGTAGAGAATCTGAGAAGGAACTCTCTACGAAGATCAAGGAAAGAAGAGATGGAGTGAGGGCGGAGGCCATAGAACCAGTCCCTTACTTGCCCATCAAAGGTTGTCACAAGGAGCTTGCACTTGGTTGCATCTGACAGAGTTTTGAGAGCAACGGCTGATTCGAAGGCTTGAAGATGCTTGACCGGATCAGTCTCTCCTGTATAGATTGGCAGTCGAGGCTCTCTGAAGTTTGCTGGAGTAGGTTCAAGGCGAACACTCTCAATAAAGGGCGACGGCTCTTCCTGCTCTCCCACAGCATAGGGATCAAAGGGAGCATAGGCTGCAGCTGCAAAAGAAGCAGGGGGGTAGAAAGGAAAGGTTGCTGCAGGGGGAACAGGGGCAGGAGCTGGGGGGCAAGGATGACTTCCTTGAAAGTTGAGAAATCTAGCAGGACTTCCCCGGGCTGCTTGCCGGAAGAAGTTTTGGCGAGCGGCAAACTCTTCATCTTGAGTTCGCAAAGGAGCAGCAGGACCTTGCGGGAAGGTCGGGGTGTAAGGCGGATAGAACGGAGGACAAGCTTGAGAATAAGCTTGCTTATGCTCTGATGTTGGCGTTGGGTTGATTGGAGCAGCTGGAGCAGTTGCTGGATGGGAGTCTAACCGCTGCGTGATCGCAGCAAGGACTTGGTTGATTGCTTGGAACTGTTGAGCATTCTCACGGCGCGACTGCTCAAAAGCTTCCCAGAGAGGATCTTCACTGGGACTTGGGGCAAAGTTCTCGGCTGATTGATCTGACATGGCTAACTGTCGCTGTTCACCGTCTGACCGGATCTGAAGGTCGCGTGTTAACTGTTGATGCGCGAAAACGTCGCGGGGCACCAGCCAGCTAACACGGAGGGGGTGTTCGGTCTCACAAGCTAGGAGAGGAGGAGAGGAGGGAAGGAAGGAAGCCTCTGAGTGCTCGAGAGTGGAGCAAACGGCTTGTCAAAGAGGGTTGCGGGGATAGAGGAGAGAAGCTTGATCAACAAAGCGGGTTGATCAAGAGAGGAGGAGGAGGTTGACCAGGAGCTGTCGAGCAGACGGCTAATGTGACGGTTGCGCTTGCAGGTTGGAAGCCGAGGAGAGCTGAGCTGAGAAGAGAAGAAGTCTGCTGAGCAGAGGAGCAAGACTTGCTGAGCAGAGGAGCAAGGCTTGCTGAGCAGAGGAGAGAAGAGGGGGCCGCTAGTAGCGGCAACAACACACTTCGCCCGCCGCGGTCTAAATGCCACTCCTGCGACGGGCTTTCCTTTTATTAATATCTAGAGATTACAAGCTTACAAGTACACCTTTACAACAAAATCACTTAAAGGGTACAAGAAAAAGCTGGCGGCTAAGAGAGAAGAAATTGCCAGAAAGCAGGGAGGAGAAGCTGCCAGAGACTAAGTAAAAGAGTCTGCTGGCAAGCTGGAGGACTGAGAAACTGAGTCTGCAGAGTCTGCTGGCAAGCTGCTGAAGAGCTGCTGGAGAGCTGCGCGGACAGGAAACTGAGTCCGCAGAGCTTGCTGGAGGAGGTGATGACGGACTGCGCGGACTGGAAAACGGAGTCCGCAGGGCTTGCTGGCAGGACTTGCAGGATCCTCCCATCGTGTCGAATGAGAGGCACCATGGGCTATTTATAGGCCCAGGGAAGTTCTTCTAGAAGTGGGGCCCAGTGACATCAGCATGACGACCTGCGCGGACTCCGCGGACAGAGATTTTGCGTCCGCACCTTGACTGATGAAGCGAGCGGCAGAAGAAGGCCCTGGAGAGAACTGGGGTCCGCCCCCTAGCGGGCGGACTGGGCGGACTCCGGGAGGAGTCCGCCCGGCAGGCCGGAGGCCGCCCCCTAGCGGGCGGCCTGGGCGGACTCCAGGGGGGAGTCCGCCCGGCAGGGCGCCGGGGCCGCCCCCTAGCGGGCGGCCTGGGCGGACTCCAGGGGGAGTCCGCCCGGCAGGGCTCGGCCGCCCCCTAGCGGGCGGCCTGGGCGGACTCCAGGGGGAGTCCGCCCGGCAGACGGGCAGAGGCCGCCCCTAGCGGGCGGCCTGGGCGGACTCCAGGGGGAGTCCGCCCGGCAGGGTGCCGGGGCCGCCCACTAGCGGGCGGCCTGGGCGGACTCCAGGGGGAGTCCGCCCGGCAGGGCTCGGCCGCCCCCTAGCGGGCGGCCAGGGCGGACTCCAGGGGGAGTCCGCCCGGCAGGGCTCGGCCGCCCCTAGCGGGCGGCCTGGGCGGACTCCAGGGGGAGTCCGCCCGGCAGGGCTCGGCCGCCCCCTAGCGGGCGGCCTGGGCGGACTCCAGGGGGAGTCCGCCCGGCAGGGTGCCGGGGCAGCCCCCTAGCGGGCGGCCTGGGCGGACTCCAGGGGGAGTCCGCCCGGCAGGGTGCCGGGGCCGCCCCTAGCGGGCGGCCTGGGCGGACTCCAGGGGGAGTCCGCCCGGCAGGGAGTCCGCCCGGCAGGGTGCCGGGGCCGCCCCCTAGCGGGCGGCCTGGGCGGACTCCAGGGGGAGTCCGCCCGGCTGGCCTGGCCGCCCCCTTGCGGGCGGCCTGGGCGGACTCCAGGGGGGAGTCCGCCCGGCTGGCCTGGCCGCCCCCTTGCGGGCTGCCTGGGCGGACTCCAGGGGGAGTCCGCCCGGCAGGCGGGCAGAGGCCGCCCCCTAGCGGGCGGCCTGGGCGGACTCCAGGGGGAGTCCGCCGGCTGGCGGGCAGAGGCCGCCCCGGGTGGGCGGCCTCGGCGGACGGCGGCAGGAGGCCGCCGCCCCTCGGGCAGCAGGGAGGTCGCCCCCGGTGGGCATCCTCGACGGACGGCGGCAGGAGACTGCCGCCCCTTGGGCGAAATAGGAGGCCGCTCCTGGCACTGCTGTTGGCGGACTCCTGCAAGGAAAAGTATTGCATGATTAGCGGACCCAACCGCATGTCCCGCGAGGGTGAGCCATGGGAATAGCCCGCCGTCCCGTAGGGCATGCGATCGCTAGGAGACATAGGCGGATAGGGAAAATTGTCCGCCTACGCTGGGGCTCATCGCGATCAGAGAGAGAATCTAAGGGTCGCGATTAGCCAGCTGGCCACCTTGGGAAGGATCGCCGATTTCTGGGTTAACACTCCTTCTTCGACGGCCAGCTACCAAATCCCTCCAGTCCAGCCGCATCTTACTCCCTCCTCGTCAGCCGGACACCAAACCCCACTCCACCCGCATCCTCCACCCTGTTTCCACCCGCAAACTCCTCCCCTGAACCCTGTCAGCTAGTACCTTCCATTTCTCCCTTCAATCTTCATCAGTCATCCCGGCCTCTATTCCCTACCCCCTTTCTCTCTGTTGTGGGTCCACTCAACTCGGCCTTCCCCCTGCAGCCACTGCCCCCTCAAAAACCGCCTCAATCCACCCCTCCCTAGCCACCATCAGTCCTGGACAACACTTCTGGCGAATCCCCCACTTGCTACGACCTTGGATGCCCTCCAACAACCGTCATTGTCGTCGCCTACGTGTGTGAGTTGTTATTTGGAATTTTTTCTATTATTGTGTATCCAGGCACAAAGTTTTGATGAATGCTACTGTTAAAATAGCTCATGTAAAGTTCATTATTGGGCTCATTTATTGTTTTATCTTCTCTCCTCCTTTATTCCCACATCTTGTATAGGATTTTCTTCTCTCTTCCTCTTCCTATATATTTGTATTCTCTTCTTGTATTTACATACACAAGCAATACATACAAGTTTTTGAGCTCTCTTAACATGGTATCAGAGGGAGGTTACTGTCCTTTGCGGTTTGCCCTTTTTCTAACCTCCAAGCCCGCCCGGTTTCTTCTTCTCCTAACTGTTGCTTTGTCTCCTGCGGAATGGTAGCATACCCGCTCCGGTCTCCTGTCCGCCCCTGGACCTGTGGTTTGCACCTCTGCATCCGCTTCTCCTCTCCCTCTCCGTGGTTCCACTTTCTTCAGGCATCTTATAGCCACCCTCTCTCTCTGCTTCGTGGGGCCCACCCCTCTTCTGACCGATGCGGGCTCTCTTCTTCTATCCGTTGTCAGCTCCGCTGCGGCTTCACCTTCTAAACTGTTGCGGCTTCGCCTTCTGACCGTTGCGGCTTTGCCTTCTGACCGCTGCCAGGCCACAGTCCTCCCTAGCCGCTCAAGCTCCTCCTCGCGGCCTCGCTTCCCTTGCCGCTCGAGTTCCTACTCGCGGCCTCTCTCCCCTAGCCGCTCGAGCTCCTCCTCGCGGCCTCTCTCCCCTTGCCGCTCAAGTTCCTACTCGCGGCCTTTCTCCTCTTTTCGCGTTCTCTGTCAACCTGCTGCGGGTTCTCTCCTGCGGGCTGCTCTCTGACCGCTGCTCGCTTCACCTAGACTGGGGCGGTCTCTCTCCTTTTTCTGCCCTTTGGTCGCGACCTGACTACTCGCTGGTGTCCGGCTTGACCGTGCGGACTGCTTCCTATCCGCATTCTGATCGTGGTCTTCCTAGTCTTTCTTGCCGGCGGTTTTTCCCCTACTCGCTGCGGTCTGCCCTTATGGGCTCTTCCGGTAACTCTTCTGGCTCGACGGCCAGCCCGCCTGCTGACTGCCCGGCTTGTACAACTGACCACCCGGCTTACCCTACAGAACTCCGTGACGAGCTGTGCATCACTACCATCTCTCTTTCCGGAAAGAAGAACTTCATTCCTTGGGTACATTCAGTTCGACGAGTTCTTCAGGCCAAGGGCCTTCTCCCTCACCTTACTCAAGCTCCTCCCACCCCTCCCACCGATGACTGGCTCCGCAATGATGGCCGAGTTCAGACCTGGATCTTGAATTCTTTGGATGGTGAACCATATCAAATGGCTATGTATCATGAGACTGCCAAAGATATCTGGACTGAGCTACACTCCTTATATTCTGGACGGGACAGCCTCAAGCATCTCTACGACATCCTCACTGACCTCTTTGCTCTTGACGCTGGAGGGGCTTCCGATATGTCCTCCTTTGTTGCTCGTGCGAAGACTCTTGCTGAAGCCTGGATCCAGCATCAGCCGTTTACCAATGATGCTCTTGCTCAGCGCGCTCAGAAGGAAGCCGCCTGTACTGCCATCCTTATGGCCCATCTTCCCCCTCACCTTCAGAGTATTCGTGCTCAGGTTCTGGCTTCCTCTACCACACCATCTTTTTTTGATGTGTGCTCCATGATTCTCCGAGTACCACCTCCTCCAGATACTACGGCTCCTCCGGCCCTTCTTCAGCAGGCACCTCTGCTTCTACCCTTCCCTCCTCCTGATCTTGAAAGTGTCCGTCTTCAGCTCCAGCATCTCCAGGGCTTGCTCCATCCCCCATCTGCCTCTGTTGCCTCCGTCTCTAACACAGGTACCGTCTGTCTCTCCACCGGCTTGGCTGGATTGTGGATTTTGACGCTACTCATCACATTACTCCACATCAACCTGCCCAGTACCTGAACTCCCCTTATCCACAGTCTATTATTGTGGCCAATGGAGCCACTGTTCCCGTCTCCGGCTCGGCAGATCTTCCTCTCACCTCCTCCATCTCCCTTCGCTCGGCTCTTCACGTCCCGAGTTCTTCGTTCAATTTACTTTTTGTTGGACGGCTTACTACTGATTTGGATTGTTCTGTTATATTCACTTCCTCTTGTTTTGTTATACAGGATCGGCGGACGCAGACTATCATTCGTAAAGGCCGGCTGCGGAATGGGCTCTACCTTCTCGACGACTCTCCCACCATCCTCTCCTCCATTTCTTCCACTGTTTGGCATTGTCGACTTGGGCATGCTCCTCTACCGGTCCTCCAGCGGGCTCTCCCAGATGTTTCTCTTACCCCCTTTCAGTGTAACTCATGCATCCTCGGCAAGCAGACTCGTTCATCTTTTCTTCACATTGTACTCGGAGCACTGCTCCTTTTGATTTAGTTCATTCGGATATTTGAGGACCATTTAAAATTTTTAGTATTTTCGGTTTTCGGTATTTTATCACGTTTATTGATCATCACTCTCGCACTACCTGCCTATACTTATTTCGTGATCGCTCCGAGCTTCCTCGTGTCTTTCGGGCATTTGTCCTCGAAACCCGTACGCAATTCCACACGACCGTCAAAGTACTCCGAACTGACAATGCTCGTGAGTACACTAGTCACGAATTTACTAATTTATGTTCCGAATTCGGGATTCTACATCAAACTTCATGCGCTTACACGCCGCAACAAAACGGTGTTGCCGAACGCAAGAATCGTCACTTACTCGATGTTTCTTGTTGTCTCATGCTTCAAATGCATGTCCCTAAACCATATTGGAACTTTGCGGTCTCGACCGCCTGTTTTCTCATTAACCGTCTTCCTTCCTCTATTCTCAACTATGCTACTACGTTCAGCATCCTCTTTCCCTCCGCTACGGCCTTTCCTCTCCCACCTCGTGTATTCGGTAGCCTCTGCTATGTCCAACGTTTGGGGCCTTCCTCGGATAAGTTGGATCCCCGGGCGGTCAAGCATATCTTTGTTGGTTATTCTCGCACCTAAAAGGGGTATGTCTGTTATTCTCCTGCTACCCGCAAGATCTCTGTTTCTGTTAATGTCACTTTCCGCGAAGATCAACCATACTTTTCTGCTCCCTTACCTGACCGTCAACCACCCACACCTCCTCCTCCATCCATACCCCGCCCGGTCATTCCCGCCACTACTCCTCCGACTGTCATTCCCTCTCCACCGTCTGTCGTTCCCTCCAAACCACCAGTTATTTGTGTCTACACTCGTCACTCTACCACTTCCGTTGCCCCTCTGCCGTCGGTCTCTACCATGGATACTCCGCGTCCGAATGATCAGGTATCGCCTTCCACTGCTCATCCGCTGGCAAACTCCATCTCTTTTCATCGCCTCTCTCCTCATTTACACACTTTGGCTACTTCTCTCTCTTCGGTTGTTATTCCTAATTTTGTGCAGAAGGCGCTTCAACATCCAGGCTGGCGAGCAGCAATGAAGGAAGAAATGTCTGCTCTCTGGTCTAACCAGACATGGTCTGTTGTTCCCCTTCCACCGGGCCAGAAACCAGTTGGGTGCAAGTGGGTCTTTGTCATCAAACATGCTGCCGATGGGACAATTGACCGTCTAAAGGCCCGTCTTGTGGCTCGCGGTTTCACTCAACAGGAGGGGCTCGATTATGAGGAAACGTTCTCTCCGCTGGCGAAGCTTAATAGTGTTAGTGTCCTCATCTCTGTTGTTGTTCATCGTCGGTGGCCTCTCTTTTAGCTGGATATCAAGAATGCTTTCTTGAATGGGGACCTCCAGGAAACTGTCTACATGCAGCAACCACCCGGATTTGAGACCACGGGGGAGTCTCAGGTCTGCCATCTTAAAAAGGCTATATATGGTCTCAAACAATCTCCGCGGGCATGGTTTGAAAAATTCAGCAAGGTCCTCCGTGAGATTGGCTTCACTCGGAGCTCGGCCGACTTCTCGCTCTTTACTCGTCACCAACCAACAGGAACGGTTATTTTGTTAGTTTACGTCGACGATATTATCATTACTGGAGATGACTCTCAAGGGATACAGGCAGTCAAAGTCCATCTAAACTCAGTCTTCCAGACAAAGGATTTGGGACCCCTTCGCTATTTTTTGGGCCTTGAGATTGCCAGAAGGCCGGATGGGCTCACTCTCTCTCAACGAAAATATTGTCTTGAACTTCTTCATGATGCGGGTCTGTCCGGCTGCAAGCCAAGTGATACTCCTATGGATGTGAACCACAAACTGTGTGCCCAGGCATCTGACTCCGATCATCTTCTTCAGAATCCTGAATATTATCGACGTCTTGTTGGAAAACTGACATATCTCACGGTTATCAGACCGGATATTTTCTTTGTTGTTGGTCTTGTCAGCAGATACATGCACTCTCCTCGAAAATCTCATCTTCAAGCAGTGGAACGAATTCTCAGGTATCTGAAAACCGCTCCTGGTCAGGGACTTGTCTACAGGACCTCCTCTTCGGCTCCAACATTGGTGGCATATTCAGATGCTAACTACGCTGGCTCTCTCGATGACCGGCGATCTACGAGTGGTTTTTGCACTTACCTTGGAGGACATCTTGTTACTTGGCGAAGTAAGAAACAAGTGGTCGTTGCTCGATCTTCAGCCGAGGCAGAGTATCGGGCAATGGCATCGGTTGTATCAGAATTGACATGGCTTGAGAGTCTTCTTACTGATCTGGGTGTAAAATTACCATCACCGGCTCTTCTCCTTTGTGATAGTCAAGCCGCCATACACATCGCAAAGAACCCGGTCTTTCACGAAAGAACGAAGCATATTGAGGTCGATTGTCACTTCATCCGGGAAAAGGTTCAAATGAAGAAGCTTGACCTAAAGCATGTCCCAGGATCGGAATAAGTTGCAGATGCCTTCACAAAGGCTCTTTCCAAGACACTATTCTATCAGTGCTTGTCCAAGCTTGGCGCATACGATTTGTACGCTCCAGCTTGCGGGGGAGTGTTAAAATAGCTCATGTAAAGGGCCCATTATTGGGCTCATTTATTGTTTTATCTTCTCTCCTCTTTTAGTCTCACATCTTGCATAGAATTTTCTTCTCTCTTCCTCTTCCTATATATTTGTATTCTCTCCTTGTATTTACATACACAAGCAATACATACAAGTTTCTGAGCTCTCTTAACAGCTACCTTATATTTGCTTTTAATATTGTGATATCTCGTGATTTGCAGGTCCTATTCAGTGTGTGTTTGAAAATTAATTGCGCCTCGGTTATTTGCCGATTATAATTCGTTCTCTTTAATTAATGTATGTGAATACCTATGCGATTGTTTGAATTTTATTTTAATTAATTGTTTGTGGCTAATTGCAATTGGACTAAATCAATTGTATGCACAAAAAGCTTATATTTGATTGGATTGTCTTATGCTTGCATGTCATTTTAGGGTTTTCGTAGATATAATGCATTCATTGTGTGATCTCTTGTATTGCATTTAGGGATTGGACGTCGGTCTTTGCAACCTGTAATCTCATGTTGCGTCACTAACTAAACTGATGCAGGACGGACGACACACCCACCTGCCACCCTGGAGTCCCACCAGGGGGCTCACCATGGTGTCGCACCATGGCGGCTTTTTTCAGTCCTGCGGGTCGTACACCCCAACCCATCCCCGGCCCCACAACAGAGCCGATATATTGTTGAGGTCGGGGCTATAAAAGCCGTCATGGTGGGCCCCCTGGTGGGACTCTAGGGCGGCAGGCGGGTTTGACGTCTGTCCTGCATCATAAATCCTAACCCAAATTTCATGCAAATGAACCAAGCGACTGATTCCAACACACCATTAGTTAAATAATGGAAATTTAAAATTGTGCAAGCAATCACAGTTGGTTACAATCAATTCTAATCAGAAAAACAACCACACGAAAAATGCTAAAATGATGAATGTCAGCCAAATAAAAAATACAAATTTATTGAAAGAAAACTAGCTAACAAATAGAGTCACATATCAGTAATAATAAAGAGTGCATAAGTACAACAATAAAGAGTGCATAAGTACAACAATAAAGAGTGCATAAGTACAACAATAAAGAGTGCATAAGTACAACGCAAGAAAATAAAACCTAAAAAGAAGCCACCACATAATTGGATCTGATGTGGAGAGGATGTTGTAGGAGAGCATGGGATGGTTGTACTAACTACGAACGATGCATTAAATCGAATGCATGGTTGGATAAAGATGGCATGCAGATTTTAGGGTGTTGGATGGCTTGGGAATCTTTCTGGAAGGAAATTTTGTGGCTAGTGGTAGTGGATATGACGCCGCCAATGGTTACAGGTATTAATTAATTACACAAGCAAATTAATAAGTGACGACATAAAAATTGGCACAACGCAGCCTATGTTTAGACTTAAATAAAATAAAATATTAAGTCTAAATTTATATTACTCAATATAATTTGCATTGAATACAAAATTAGCATTTCATATTAATACATATGATATTAATACATATTAGACGATCTTATTCGGTGAAGCGGGGAAGTGAACCAAGCGGTGCAAGCATGACTCACGGATGTGTACTGTGTAAACCGGAAACAGTGCTCGCATTAAGAGGAGAAAAGAGCACCGCAACCTATTCCTCCCAGTTCACGTGAAATAAGCTCCGAGAAACAGACGGAAGCCGATCGACGCCCCTGCCTTCCGAGAAAGAACCTTGAGCTTGAGTTTGATTTCAAGACTAGATGTTATATCTGACTGCTGCAAGAGAGTGCTACTAATTACCAATGGTCTTTTTATTCAATGACTCTCTTCAGTAAACGACAAGCTCTCAACCTTGATTTAGAACTGATGGTGATACAAATGCATTCATCTCATGCATACGCATTCACGAACAATGACAATGAAAACTCGTGCACATGACAACAATTAAAGCAATTTCTGTAGACAAAGATGTTCACAAATAATCCATTCTTATTTGATACAGATCATAAGAAGTCAATACAGTTCTACAAATGACATAGTTGAATCCTTCTCCAACACAGATGGACAAAGTCAATAACGTGGACAGAGTTGGACCTCTTGGACAACTACCCTTCTTCAAAGTAGACACGCTCGTCTTCTTCTTCACAACTGATGTAAATAGAAATTTTGGTGATAATGAATTATGATGCTTCCTATGCTTGATCATTACCATAGGGGAGAACCACAAGCTGAAAATCTCACAAGCTGATCACTTGAATACAAGATCTGTGGCTGCTCTCTGTTATTTCCGATTACTCAGCTCAGTTTATGGTTGGAGTGTTCGTGCGCCTGGTTCTCGCTTTCCGCTTGATCAAGTGATCAGCTTGATAGCTCTGGAAGTTTTTGCTTGGTACCAAAACTACCGGTTGATCAACTTGTGAGATTTTCAACAAAAATAAATGGGATTTAAGGAATAACTTGATTTTATCTGTCTAGGCCTCTTGGGGCATTAAGTAAGAGTTCTGTCGTTCAAGTTGATAGAGTAAGTTAAAGGAAATTACTTGGGCAGATGTTGTGTTGTTACTTGCATCTTGCAATTCATTACTTTGCCTTTTTTTCTAATATACCGAGATTGGCAGAAATACTTGGGAGATTTTTTGCTAATAAAACATTATTCCGACTTTATTTTATTATCATAGCAGCAATCTAAAATTCTATCTTGATATGTTATCCTTCATTCCCAACACAGAAATCTAATTCTACAGGAGAGGATCAACCACTTTGTATTTCAAAATCAACATACTTTCACTTATTCAATTTGGAATGAAATTAATTAATATCGCCATAACAATCTCCCCAGCAAGGGAGAGCTCTCCACAACAGCCAACACTCATATTAAAAGAAAGATTTTCAACATTATAAAGTATAATATAATGATGGTATGGCAGTTCTATAAGGTTATCACCACAGTGGAAGTTAAAAGTAATAAATCATATTTTCTAGACACCATACTGGAACTTAAAACCTAAAAGGGGATCTACCATCCATGATGGAACAAAAAAGGTAGCACTAAACAACTCAAAATCCTTCATATTTTTAACAGCTCCTTTCAAAAGGGCTATTTAATCATTTCCCCTATGGTCAAGATTCAAGGAGATCAAAAGCAAAAATTATAAAAAAAAAATATAAGCAAATCAACAAACCTCTCTATGCCACTTTTGGGTTGGGACGGCAATTTCATTTCATAAAATGCATATTAAACGATCATTGAGAAATAAAGAAAAACTAAATAAATCAAAATTTTGGTCCATATATGGAAAACTAAACGTTTTCTGAGGTGGGTGGATGAAGAGCTCACCGTCCATCTCAACGATGGGGTTCGCCACCTTGATCTTCTCCATCGCCATATCAGGAGTAGAACGATTGCAGCGATGCAGAGCGCCTTCACCGGCGGAGTTAAATAAGTAGCCGGCCGGAGGACCCAAACTTGGCTTTTACCAAACACCACGTGACATTCAGCAATCAGCGCCATTGTGCTCCAGTGCTGAAGACCGTACTGAAAAGGTCTTGGAATTGAAAGTATTCACGGTTGTGCCACTGGTAGCTTTATCAACCAATTCTCCTTTCGCGAGCTCTTTACCTAACACAGATCTGTAGGGCCTCAGCTCTGTTTGGGGCAATCAGCGCCATTAGGGTTTAATAAAGGGCATTGATAGCAGCATATTTTTTTAGAAATTGGTCATTCGCAAATACGAAAGCTCAAAGAAGTGAACTAACAAGTAATAAATGACGGTCCGCAAATGTTTCCCTTTCAAAAACCCCATCTTACATTCTTCCTTCGTCCTGCACATGTTGGCTCAAGAATAGCCGAGAAGGCATCTCGCCAACAAAATCTGATCGCCGCCGTGAGTCCAATCCACAAGCCGCACACGGCCGTTCATTCAGTGCCCGCAAGCACCCTGTGATCTGGTGCCCGGAAGCCCGCTGCCTTCCTCGTCTTCCCGGTTTCGAGAAGTGCGGCTAAGGGGTGATTTTTGTGCGGTGCTAATAGGAATTTTAAAAGTCCAAAAAAAACTCTATTTTGAGTGTCGACGGCGAAAATAGCGGTGGGGTTAACAACACCCTTA
Source organism: Platanthera guangdongensis (assembly GCA_039583875.1). Classification (NCBI taxonomy): domain Eukaryota; kingdom Viridiplantae; phylum Streptophyta; class Magnoliopsida; order Asparagales; family Orchidaceae; genus Platanthera; species Platanthera guangdongensis. The sequence goes on along the minus strand of CM077166.1, from coordinate 8,394,617 downwards.
ATAAATATCAAATTATAAACGTGAGAATCTCTTGAACCGGATAAGAAATTAAGAAGTTATAAAATAGTTGGAAATGAAATGTGATGGCTCGGACAAATAATCATGCCCAAGTCCTAACAATGAATATACATAAGAGATCAAAGCTCGCTTTAGAAATAAGTTACTTGAAGTCACTAAAATCATCTCAACATGACCGATGCTGGCCTACACTAGACTTATTAGAGTATGCACCATTTTCCATCTACTTTTGTCTATTTATGCCACAGAAGAAAATGTTCATTTTCTAGACTAGCATAGTGGTGTTTATAATACTTTGCAAAAACTGTGAAGAAGCTAAATAACTTTCTTAGGCTCCTTTTGGCATGGTAGTGACAAACATCATCCATTTGAACATAATAGTGGATGAAGTTTCTTAGGTGAGTGTTAACGAATGACAATTTAACTCACATGTTCATAACTGCCGCCATCGTGCCACACGGTGTCATAATGTAGTTATTAAAGATATCTAAATTTGAAAAACAAATAGTTATAAGAAACTCATAAAAATGGTCTTTTTATTAAAAAAATCTTGATTCCAAACTAAATATTGATAGTTTATTATTTATTTGGGTAAAACTCTTTAAAATATTGATAATATTTTAATATGCAAATAGATTTTTAATAGCTTCATTACATCAACATTTTTACTAAAATATTGCATTATTTAAAAATAATATATAAAAGATTCTACATTGGGCGGCACACTGGTGAATGTTTATCAAATGGTTTAACAAACTTGGATAATCAGCTAATTCATAATCCATTGGCTCGTAAAGAAAATAAAAGTATTTTACATAATATTAAATTTATCTTAGAATAATATCCAATTAAATTATGCATTTCCAATAATATATATGACATGACATTTCTAGTATTTGATACATGATATGAACTTTCTATAATGAAATATTTTATACACTGGACTTTTCTTCCATTAATGGAGCACTACATTTCCGATCGGAACAGACTAATGGATCGGCCTAGGAAATAATTTTTTTTAATGTAAATGAGAAGCTCAGCGGTTATCTTGTCATTTGATATATTGATGCAGAGACGAAGATTTCAAACCTTACATCTAACCACAGAATACAGTGGAAATATGACGCAAGGTTAGAGATAGATTCTCACACCCACCAGCAGCTTAAATGCACACAAAATAATTCCACCTTGGAGCCGCATGTTACTGTGAGCTTCAAGGAAAATGAAGCAGCTTTAGGCTCCGTTTGGCACGGTGGTGGTGGTCATGAACATGGGGGTTAAATTGTCATCCCTTAACGCCCACCTAAGGAACTTCTTATCCTCTTTTATGTTCAAACAGACGATGTTTGTTAGGTGATCCTTAAAGAATGATGGTTTAGCCTATGCGTTTACGACCGCCACCACCATGCCAAACGGAGCCTTAAAGTTTAATTGGAGCAGCAGTTTGATTTTCTTTGGTAATATCAGTAATCAGAGTTACAACTGTTTAATCCCAATCCATGAGGGATGCTGCTAATAAAAGAATATACAAACACCTCAGAGAAAATATGTACTAGAAAAGGGGGTTGGGGTGGTTTACAAGTTTTATTCCTGCAGGAACACTATCAGCAATCAAAAGATATTAATTGAAGACCATTAATAACCCTTGAAAACCTAAATGGCATTTGAAGAAGAAGATACATGACGGGTACTTATAGTTTCAATGTGCACTTTGATCAGGACGGGCATGTATCCGAATTAAATTCACCTTACAAAGTGGAGTTATTGTATCCTCACATGCCTGCAGAGAAGAATCCTTAGCAACATCAGAAATTAGTCCATCAGACTGCTTTTTTTTACACTCATCATCACCGTGACGGCATTCAACAAGCTGCACTTCCTCCATGTCAATGGGTGAAGTGATGTTGGCATCATCCGTTCGATCTTCCTCTCCTCCTACGGGACTGGCAGCGCTCTTATCTGTGCATTGCCCTTCAAAGTTCAATGTTGAAGTGGTATTGGCGGTTGCGGCTAAATCTCGCGGCTTAGCTTGCCGTCCATATGTTTGCTTCTCATAAACTGAAATGGCTCTCTGCAAATAAGGAATTAGCGGAACAGAGTGATGTTTTAGCAAGCAAGAAAACTCAAAATAAGACAACTGTGAGTTCATGGCTTGACAGTGATCCTTTTTAGCGACAGATGGCGAATACAAATGTTAAACTAAGGAGGGGTAGACCAATAAAAACTTGGAATGAAACTATAAGGAAAGACATGATGTATTTAGGCATTAGTGAGATTATGACAAAAGATAGGGCACAATGGCGACAAAGAATCCATATATCCGACCCATTATAATGGAATAAAGGCTTGAGTGTTGTATGGCGAATACAAATGTGTGGAAAATTCTTGAAGCTTGTAGAAATTTCTGGAGAAATGTAGAACACTCTTGAGTATTGTTCCACGAGTATGAGTCATTTAGAGTCTTGTAAATAGCTCTAGCAAATATATTGAAGTTTCCTGCCGATGTATTCTTTGGAAAGATCAACTCATTTGTAGCACGCCCAATAAATTAACAAATAAAATAAAATTCAAAGAATCAAGCAATCCAAGAAGAACCTCGAGTTTAGAGAGCTTCCAAAAGTATTTTCTGAGTTATTTCATCAATATCTCTCGTGTCTATGTGAGTCGTGAAGGAAAAATAATAAGGATGGATGGGAATAACAGCACATTCATCGTATGTCTTCAATAACAAGAACCAACCACACCTTCAACACAGTTCCAACAACATCATTAGCCGGATAACACTTCACCACATACAGGAACAGCGGGCCAACATATATGTTGGAAAAGCCACGTATTTAGGCCCATTATTTTGGCTCATATTGGTGCTCACATAGATTTAGATTTATCCCACATCTTGTGTTTGGGATTCTTCTCCTCTCTCTCTTCCTATATATATGTGTATTCTCTCCAAATGTAAAGCAGTTTTCGGATATACAAAGTTTACTTCTTCCACTTTCTATATGGTATCAGAGCCACAAACCGTTCCTTCTGTGTGGTCTTCTATTTCCTAACCGCCACACCTTGTGTGGTCTTCCACTCTTCCTAACCGCAATCCTTTGTGCGGTCTTCCTTTTTTTCTAACCGCCCCTTCCTTTCGGTCTCCTCTCTTATCTCTGCCGGATAGCTTGTCTCTGACCGCAGGGTTCTCGGCGAGCTTGTTCACTCTTCCTCCTTGGCTCTCCTCGTGTTTTTATAGCCTTAGCTGCTAGGTCCCACTGTCTTGGCCTCGTGCGGTCTGCTTTCCTTTGTCCGCTGCGTTCTGCTCTAACCGCACGTCCTGCTCTAACCGCACGTCCTGTTGATCTTTTCCCGTCGCGATCTGTGCTTGTCCGTTGAGGTCTGTGCTTATCCGCTGCGGTCTATGCTTGTCCGCTACGGTCTGTGCTTGTCCGCTGTGGTCTGTGCTGCTGACTCTCTCTGCTCAACTCGCTCGTTCGTTGTTCAATGTTCGCTGCTTTGTGCCCGTTGCGGTCTGTGCTTGTCCGTTGTGGCTGTGCTTGTCCGCTGCAGTCTGGCTGCTTGTCCGCTGTGGTCTATGATGTTGATTCTCTCTGCTCAGCTCGCATGTTCGTTGTTCGCTTGTTCGATGCCATCTGGCCGCCAGTGATCTATGCTCGCATGTCTGCCATTCGCTGCTCGCAGATCGCTAGTTCTCTTTGCGGTCTTCTCTCTGGTTCTCCTTTCTTGTTTGCGGCCAGCCCCTTGTCGCTTCCCCTGGTCTGGCTCGCTGCTCGATGAGGGCGCCTGCCTTCTCTGATCGCCCACACTGTTCTTTCAAGTCGCCTTGGTCGCCTTGATCTCTACCCGTGGTCTGGTTGTTTGTTCGCGGTTTGTTGTTACTCGCCGCGGTCTCATCAATATCTCTCGTGTCTATGTGAGTCGTGAAGGAAAAATAATAAGGATGGATGGGAATAACAGCACATTCATCGTATGTCTTCAATAACAAGAACCAACCACACCTTCAACACAGTTCCAACAACATCATTAGCCGGATAACACTTCACCACATACAGGAACAGCGGGCCAACATATATGTTGGAAAAGCCACGTATTTAGGCCCATTATTTTGGCTCATATTGGTGCTCACATAGATTTAGATTTATCCCACATCTTGTGTTTGGGATTCTTCTCCTCTCTCTTCCTATATATATGTGTATTCTCTCCAAATGTAAAGCAGTTTTCGGATATACAAAGTTTACTTCTTCCACTTTCTATATGGTATCAGAGCCACAAACCGTTCCTTCTGTGTGGTCTTCTATTTCCTAACCGCCACACCTTGTGTGGTCTTCCACTCTTCCTAACCGCAATCCTTTGTGCGGTCTTCTAACCGCCCCTTCCTTTCGGTCTCCTCTCTTATCTCTGCCGGATAGCTTGTCTCTGACCGCAGGGTTCTCGGCGAGCTTGTTCACTCTTCCTCCTTGCTCTCCTCGTGTTTTTATAGCCTTAGCTGCTAGGTCCCACTGTCTTGGCCTCGTGCGGTCTGCTTTCCTTTGTCCGCTGCGTTCTGCTCTAACCGCACGTCCTGCTCTAACCGCAGTCCTGTTGATCTTTTCCCGTCGCGATCTTTGCTTGTCCGTTGAGGTCTGTGCTTATTCCGCTGCGGTCTATGCTTGTCCGCTACGGTCTGTGCTTGTCCGCTGTGGTCTGTGCTGCTGACTCTCTGCTCAACTCGCTCGTTCGTTGTTCAATGTTCGCTGCTTTGTGCCCGTTGCGGTCTGTGCTTGTCCGTTGTGGCTGTGCTTGTCCGCTGAAAAAGTCTGGCTGCTTGTCCGCTGTGGTCTATGATGTTGATTCTCTCTGCTCAGCTCGCATGTTCGTTGTTCGCTTGTTCGATGCCATCTGGCCGCCAGTGATCTATGCTCGCATGTCTGCCATTCGCTGCTCGCAGATCGCTAGTTCTCTTTGCGGTCTTCTCTCTGGTTCTCCTTTCTTGTTTGCGGCCAGCCCCTTGTCGCTTCCCCTGGTCTGGCTCGCTGCTCGATGAGGGCGCCTGCCTTCTCTGATCGCCCACACTGTTCTTTCAAGTCGCCTTGGTCGCCTTGATCTCTACCCGTGGTCTGGTTGTTTGTTCGCGGTTTGTTGTTACTCGCCGCGGTCTCGCTATTGTTCACTCTTGCTCTCTAGCCGCGGGCTGGTTGTTCGTTCTTGCTCTCTAGTCGCGGTCTGGCTTTACGCTCTTGCGGTCTCTGGCTTCTGATCGCTCTTTTGGTCTGTTGCGACTTGCCGCAGCCTGCTGCGACTTGCTGGTCTCTTGTTAACTACTTGGCCAGTTCGCCTAGTCATCGGGCTTAGTCTTAGTCTGCATGGCTTCATATTCGACTATTGCTTCCTCTCTTCCTGAACGTGTTAATTTGCTGTTGCGTTTTTCCCCTTGAGCTTCTTGATGAACTCTGGATCATTACCACTTCTCTTTGCCAGTGAAATGCGAGAGAAACAGTAAAGTTAACTTTACTGGGTTTGGGATGTTGCTAATTAATAGGTTCACTAGGGCCAATTCGATGGAGAGCCATTTGGTTTATGTTAGTGAGATTTGTCTTACTTTTCTGCAAAGTCCCGGTTTTATTGATTTAAAGATCTGGAGCCACCTAAGTCTGAGATCGTGGAACCTCTTTGACTGAGTGCGAGTGAATTTTAGGAATGTTAGTTTGTGGCTCCTTACTTATTGAGTGATTCCTGGAACCCACTAGTGTGAGGAAGTGACTTAATTCCTTGGTCCGTATGTGATAGCGGCCGACTCGGAGCGGAAGAGTGACGAGGACTCTCGTGATGACATGATGATACGGAAAGGGCTCTTTTGTGTAATTTACTTTTATCCCCTCTTTCGTGTGGTCAATTTTCTTGATTTTTAGACTCATTCTGATATTTCGCCCAATTTTTCAGCAAACGCACGTCGAAAAACTCCAAACAGAAACGTATTTGGAGTTCAGATTCCGTTGTGTACGACAAAGGGACGGAACGAAATCACTTCCCTCCCGGATTTAAATGAACCTTAATTAAGAAAATTCATTTTTTGAAAGAAGTAATTTTTGCTTTCAAAATCCAAGTTGCGTAATTTTTAACTGCGCCCCCTAAAATTGACAAAATTAATTATTCGTCGCATCAATTAGGGTCTAGAAATAGGACAGGTGTAAACCCTACGACCGTCCTCTCAAATTGGTATCAGCCGAGTTCCAAAATTTTTCTAAATTTTCGGGATCCACCCTGTGTAGAATAGGAACCCGCTCATTTTGTTTAAAAAAAAAAGAGAAATTTTAAGCATAATCATTTTGCATTTAACTTCTTTATTTGCAGTCAGCATAGTGATAGAATGCGTCGAATTGTGCTTGGTCAATCGAGCCAGGGGAATGAAGGGGAAGAACCACCCCAAGTTTTTACCTTTCGCCGCCAAGACGGTATTAGAGAATACTTGTCATGCGTGAGTAGCACACCTTAGAGGTAGGGTGAGTAGGTTAGAAACCCCCTCGCGTCAATGCCGCCTCAAATTCAATGGGCATTCGGTCCGTGAACAAGGTTCTTCATCTGTGGAAAGGTCTACCTTTAGAGAACCCTTTATGAGGATCACGACTACCCTTACACTCAACCCATAGCTCACGGAGATCTCGACACTTCGATGATTATATCGAGCACCGTATCACTTCCCGAGACGTGACCCACCAACACGTTCTTATTATAGGCGACGTATGATGACCATCGTCGTTATTATACTCGTACCCAGTGGACTATTGGTCCCTCGACACCTTATTATGAGGATAGGATTCAGTATGACGCCCGATATTGATAACCGTCTCCTTTATATGAGGAATCTGAGAGCATATTGCGACCACCACCACACGTTCTAGGACAGAACACCCACGAAGTCATGATTATGTTGGGGATACTCATCATGATTACCCGAGAACTATCTATAGAGGTCATTATCATCACCAAGAGTACGTCACACCTAGATCCTCCTAGTGTTCTAAAGGGAACATGGATAGACATGAGGGGCAGCAAAGCCTTCATGCCCGAAGCAGACTCCCCCTGTCTGATATTCTTATCAAGATGTGTGGAGTCAAACCCAGGGATTTCCCTATAAACCCGTCCTTGATTCGATCTCTCTAGCCTATTTTGAGGGATTCCTTGCACACTTCACCTAGTGGCGAGGTCATATCACCACACCCGAGACACGAGTCACATCACCACACCTGATGGCGCACCGATCTCGTCGGAGCCGAGAGCTGAGAGATCTCGAGGTAGTCACTTCTACCCTTTCTGAGAAGACCCCTCTTTTCATTTTTGGAGGACCACACCATGGGCAATTGAGACCCTCCTATTGAGCCTCCAGATGGACCTCGCCCTTGTTGGATGAGCTTTGAATTACACTTGAGAGTTTTAAGAGACCTGCTCCATTGTCTCTTGATGTTGATAGTGCTTGGGCATAGTCTGGTTGTGACCTAGATGAGTTTGCGTACCACCTGCAATCGTATTTCGATGAGTTCTTTAGTCCCACCTGGTGAGCCTCCTGATGCCTCACTCTTCCTTAGACTCAGTACGGTTGTCACACTTTGCGCACTTTTATCGGAGAGCACTCCATCTGTTATTATTCGTTTGCCGCCCATTTGCGACGAATTTTATTATACCCCCCTGGCGAACCCCCAGATCAAAATTTATGGGTTCCCCGCAATGGGACTTGTCTTTAGTGGCACAGTCGAGTGAGGGGCACTCACTAATTCTTTGGTTATATCATGTCACCCGCACTTTCAGAGATCCGTACACTATGTTGACACATCTAACTGTTGTCTCTGATTTCCGGGATCATCGCCCCCGCGATAAATTCTGTTATGATCCACCCTCTGGCCTCCTGATCATGTGCCTCTTTCAGGAATTTCTTGGTATCTGCCAGTTAGTGGCGTTAGCGTATTAGTACCATTTATGCATTTGTATGATTTGCATAAAATATTTTTCGAGCGGAAAGTGCATAATATTTATGATTTTTGCAACTCAATTTAAAAAAAAGGCATAAAAGAGCTCTAATTTTAAAATGAATGCGATTTTCGGCGTCCGGAACGGTTTCCTTAGCGTAAAGAAGCGCTACCTAGAACTGGACTCTTTCGAGTAGTAAATCGGATTGGGCAAAATCGTATGAACTTGAGATACCTTCGTTTGGGGAGTATCCTGTTTTTCTGCCAATTGACTTAATTCTAGATTACTCGGTAACCTTAGAATCTCCTGCCTTGATCCATTTGATTCTTTTTGGTTGAGAGTGAGGAGCCACAGGAGGCCACCTTTAATTTTCCCTGACACTTCATTTGTAGTTCCTTCTGTTTTCACACAGGTTTGGTGTGGTGAGCGTGGATCGCAGCCGAGCAGGTATTCTATTCCAGCTTAGCATATTGGTGAACGAAACGGTAGGTGCAAGCGAGCAGGGCGAGTTGGTCGGCAACTCGGCGGGAGATGGTAACTCGGCCAGGGGAGGCGAGTTTGTGACGGTAGCTGCATTCGAGGAGTTGAGCAAGGTTTTGAGAACCGGACCGGACATAGAACCGGACTTGAGAGAGGTTCAAGGTTTAGCCGGTTTGACCAGTTGAACCGGGTTTGAACCGGAGTTGAATCGTTTTGACATTAGTGACTAGAATTGTAATATATCATATATAAATTAAATATATAATATATTAAATTTTGAACATTAAGATAAGTAACAAATATAAAAATATGATATATAAGTAATAAATATAAAAATGTTGATGAAATAACAATTCTCAAGAAAAACACAAAGAAAACATCATCACAGCTAAATGTGGCAATTACTGATTTCTATCATTTATGTCATTCAATTTAAGAAATTTATGACAATTTACAAAAAAAAATCCGAACAATTCATACTTAACAAAAAAAATGAAAGCTGCTGTAAATTGGAAAAATAATATAATAAACATGCACTAATCTAGGCACTAAAATATATCTGCAGGAGAAGAAATTACAAACACCACAAAAATACCTTTGCGAGGAAGAGCAGTGATATGTCGGTGGGGGAGAAGAGCAGTGATATGTCGGTGTGGGAGAAGAGCAGTACTACACCGGCTCCAAAACAATCTTTAATCTACACGCGAGCACCTGGACGGTCGCACGCGAGGAAGACGAAGAACTGAAGAAGGTATCGGCTAACGGTAGTTTCACGCAGACGAGCACGAGATCATATGGTCGAATGCTTGTTTTGGAGGAACCAAATAAGTTAACCCTAGCCCCAGAGAACATTTAATCTAAATCATTGGATCTAAAATTAATGGTGATTTTGTGAACCGCCCGGTCAGCCAAAAACCGGCCCGGTTTCCGGTTCAACCGGTCGGTTTCTTGGTTCATGGTCAGTTCTTGGCCAGGACGGTTTTAGGAACCAGACCGGACCACCCGGAGCACCGGTCAGCGGTTCAACCGGTCGGACCGGCCGGTCCGGTCCGGACTTTAAAACATTGGCGAGGAGGATCGAGAGGACCATTCTCTCAGGGCTCCCTCATCGCCCCGATGTCACGGCGACCTCTCCCCGTCGAGTGACACCGTCCGATGAGGAAGCGCCGCTGAGGCGACCTGGGAAGGAGCGAGCTTGGGAGAGAGAAGAGCGACCGATGCAGTCGTGGCACCATCCGACGAACAGCCAAGGGATCAAGTTCCGCGATCCAGAGCTGTCGGCGAGGTATCGTGATACTCGCCCATGGAGCGAGTATGAGGATGATACCAGCGAGGATGAAACTCACCACCGCCGGGGAGGGAGGAGCCCCTTCTATGACGAGATCCACGCAGCCCCAGTTCCCGAAGGCTTCCGGGAGCTCGTCCTAACATACTACTCTGGCAGAGATGACCCGGTCAGGCATCTCCAGTGGTTTGAGTACGTGGTGTCCATCCGCAATATGTCGGACGCCTTCAAGTGTAGGTTCTTCTCGATCACCTTCAAGGGTAATGCGAGGGATTGGCTCCACCAGTTGCCATCCGGTTCCGTCTACTGCTTTGTGGATCTGCGTCGGGGTCTTATGGCGAGGTTCGCAACATCCAAGAAGAGGAAGGAGGCAACTGCCCTCTTCAAAATCACCCAAGTGCAGCACGAGAGTCTTGGCCACTACATCGACCGTTTCTAGGAGATCTTAGAGGTGGAGGAGGTGGACAACTTCACTCTGATGCTGGCCCTGAAGTTTGGTTTGAAGCAGGGTCTCTTAAGCATGAAGATGAGATCTAAGCCCCTGAGGTCCTTCGAAGAGATGGTAGAGAGGGCGAATACGTTCGTCCAAGAGGAGGAGATGAACAAGAACTTCTTGGAGCGACTGGATGGAGATGAGCCGTTGGGCAGAGGGAGAGAAGGACCTTCGGAAGTAAGGGCTGGAAGGCCGCCGGAGAGGCAGGTTGAGAGGAGAAAGGAGGAGCCGAGGAGGAGAGAGGAGCTGAGGAAGAGAGAAGAGCCCAGGAGGGCGGAGGAGGCAGGAGAGGCCTCAGAGGCAGGAAGAGAGAAGGCCCGTGGAGGCTCCGGAGAGGAGGGGAGAAGAGAGACGATTCCAGTACCCTGCGAATCGGCCTCAGTTGAGGCAGCCTGCTAGGTCGCGGTTCCAGCGGCAGGAATGGAATGATCGCCATTAGGGTGGAGGTCGGGGAGAAGGACGAGGAGAGGCGATGACCATTGTCCGTCAGGGCAACAAGCGTCGCAGGCAGGAGGCGCGAAGGGCGAGGCGCCAGGAGGCTGAGATTCCCCTCTACTGCGACATACATCGGGTAGAGGGGCATGGGACGTTGGCCTGCCCAGACTTTTGGGAGGCAAGGAGGAGGTTGTAAGTTGGGGTAGCAGAGAGGGAGCAACCGAGACAGGAGGTGTCAGCAGGGCCGGTAGCGTTCCAAGCTCCGGTAAGGAGGAGGAACGAGGACCGGGTCAACCAAGAAGGTCGCGGAGAGGTGAACCATGGCCCATGAGGTGGGCAGGTTGGAGTGATCAACGGCGGGGCTGGACTCGGAGCTTCCCGCAAGGGGGGTCTCCATCAGATCCATCGGAAGAGTGTCGCCCCTACCTCTCAGAGCGTCGCCTCGACCTCTCATCTTTCGTCGTCGTTGGATGAGATCACCATCTCCGAGTAGGACATGCTAGGGAATGAGAACCCCTTCCATGATGCTCTAGTCATCCAAGTTGTCATCGAGAACTTCACCGTCGACCGAATCCTTGCGGACAACGGGAGTTCGGTGAATGACCTTTTCAAGAGGACCTTCGTCAGGCTGTAGGTGGAAGCATCCAGAGTCCAAGCTGCGGACGGAACCCTCTTTGGCTTCTCAGGAGAGAAGAAAGAGGTGGAAGGAGGGGTGGACACTTCTATCTGATACCGCTTTGTCATCGTCGACGGGCCGAGCTGTTACAACGCCATCTTTGGGCGTCCCCTCATCAACTACTTAAAGGTGGTTTCATTGTCATATCATCAATGCCTGAAGTACTGTCGGGGAGACGTCCAAGTGAGGATCAGGGGCGATCCGAAAGCTTCCAGGGAGTGTTACCTGAATGTCGTCAGTACTATCAGCTGGACGGAGGACGCGGAGAGGTTGGAGAAGCTGCTGGAGATGGAGGAAGGCCTGAGGGCTGCTGAGGAGATGGAGGAGCTGGAAGTGATCTCCTGGAGGGGAAAGTCGGGGCTGCTGGAGGTCGGAGGATCCCTGACGACGGAAGGGAAGCTGGAGATGGTCGCGTGTCTGCAGGAGAACGTGGTCATCTTCGCCTGAAGCGCTGCAGAGATGTCAAGGATTGATGCTGATGTGGTCTGTCATCGCCTCAACCTGGATCCCAAGATTGCCCCCGTCCGTCAGAAGCAGAGGAAGAGCGCCACTGTGCTGGCCAGTCCGATCAGAGAGGAGGTGGAGAAGCTGTTGGAGGCAAGGTTCGTTTCGGAGATCCAGTATCCAGACTGGGCCTCTAACGTTGTAATGGTGAAGAAGTCCGGAGGGGTCTGGCGTCTGTATATTGATTTTTTTATGTTAAATAAAGTTTGCCCGAATGATTGTTATCTCTTGCCTCAAATCGATGCATAGGCTGATTCAGCCGTCGGGTTTCCTGTAATGAGTTTCCTTGATACTTTTCCAGGGTATCACCAAATCCGGATGCACCCCCCTGACTGTCGCGACGTCTCTTTCATCACCAGTGATGGTTGTTATAGCTATAAAATGATGCTCTTGGTGCTAAAGAACACGGGCGCGACCTACCAGAGGATGATGGATCAAGTCTTCAAGGAGCAGAAGGGGCGGAATCTGGAGGTGTATGTGGATGATCTACTTGTTAAGAGCAGGAATGTCACGGAGCACATAAAGGATCTAACAGAGATCTTTGCCACCCTGAGAAAGTACCAGATGCGGCTCAACCCGACCCAGTGCATTTTCGGAGCAGGAAGGGGAAAGTTCTTAGGTCACCTCCTTACTCAGAGGGGGGTGAAACCTAACCCCGACAAAGTCAAAGCCATTCTGGAGATGGCGGCCCCGAAGGATCCCAAGGAAGTGCAGATGTTAACCGGAAAGCTGGCAGGCCTTAGCCGTTTTATCTCCAAGGCAGGAGAAAAGTGTTCTCCGTTCTTCAAGACTCTCCGAGGCAACCAGGAGTTCGAGTGGACCACGGAGTGTGAGTAGGCTTTTGGGAAGCTCAAGAAGCAACAAACTCAAGCTCCTCTCCTCTAAGGCCCACAGGAAAGTGAAGACCTCCTACTCTATCTAGGAGTGGGAGCGGAGGCGGTCAGTTCAGTGTTGGTCAGAGAGAAAGGCAGGAAGCAGCTCCCCATCTACTATGTAAGCAGAGTGTTGCAGAAGGCAGAGATGAGATACCCTATCCTAGAGAAGTTGGTTTTTTGCCTTGGCAGTTTCAGCTCGAAGGCACCGCCCATATTTCCAGGCTCACTCCATCAAGGTCGCTTCTGATCATCCGCTGCGTAGTATCTTGGATGGAGTGGAGCATTTCGGCAGGTTGGTCAAGTGGGCGGTGGAGCTCAGCGAGTTTGACATTTCTTATTCTCCGAGGGTGGCGATCAAGGCCCAGGCATTGGCAGACTTTCTGACCGACTTCTCGGTCGAGGTAGGACGAGACGAAGGCTCTTCCAGCCAAGTCTCTTGGAGGATGTTCGTGGACGGGGCTTTAAGCAAGTATTCTGTAGGAGCCGGAGTAGTGTTAGGCTTCATTTGGGAGGACTTATTTTCACCGGTCAAACGGTTATGACCGCATGAACCGGAGCTTAATTAAGGTCCGGTTCATGCGGTCATAACCGCTTGACCGGTAAAAATAAGTCCTCCCAAACGAAGCCTTTGAGCCCGCAGGGAACCAGCATCGAGCAAGTTGTTAAGATCCTCTTCCCCGTCACGAACAATCAGGCAGAGTACGAAGCCAAGGTGGCAGGCTTGCGTCTCGCCAAGGAGTTGGGTATCCAGGATCTCAGGGCCTTCACCGACTCGATGGTGGTTGCGTCGCAAATCAGAGGAGAGTTCGAGGTGCACGATCCCATCCTGATGAAGTACGTGGTCAAGGTCAAAGAGTTGATCGGGGGCTTTCAGTCCTTTTTCGTCGAGCATGTGCCCCGGGAGGGGAATTCAGAGGCAGACTATCTCGCCAAGTACGGCTCCTAGGCTAGGGGGACAGTGACCGAACTGTTTCGACCGTCCATCGAGGAGGGGAGATGATAGAGATCGAGCAGAGAGCCTCGTGGAGGGATCCGATCGTTGCGTTCTTAACAACGGGTCAGCTCCCTGCCAGTGGAGGAGATCAGAGAAAATTCTGGTACAAGGCTGCTTACTACCTGCTGCAGGAAGGGGAGCTCTATCGCAAGACCATTTCAGGCCCTTTGGCCAGATGTTTGCCAGAGGCCAAAATTCCTTGAGTCTTGGAGGAGATCCATTCAGGAGAGTGTGGCAGCCGCTCGAGAACTCGTACTCTGGAGCAGAGGATTCTAAGGCACGGCTACTTCTTGCTGACCATCCGGAAAGATGCAGAAATCTTCTCCAAAAAGTGCCCAAAGTGTCAGTTTTTTGCGTCTCTTCAGTTGCAGCCAGCTCAGCATCTTCGCTTGATCACCGCTCTCTGGCCCTTTGTCATATGGGGAATGGATTTGATCGGTCTTTTTCCTCAGGCTAGCGGGCATAGAAAGTTTGTTTTTGTTATGATCGACTACTTCTCCGAGTGGATCGAGGCAAAGCCTCTTGCCAAGATCACTTCTCAGATCGAGAAGAACTTCATCTGGGGAGAGATCGCCTGCAGGTTCGGAATCCCTCTTGCCATCGTCACCGACAACGGTCCGTAGTTTGTCAGCTTGGAGTTGGAGGACTTCTGCAAGCAACTAGGGATGGATCTTTGATTCACCTCTATGCACCATCCCCGAAGCAACGGACAGGTAGAGTCTGCCAACAAGTTGGTCATCAACCACCTAAAAAAGGTCACCAATCTGAAGGGTAATTGGGCAGAGCAACTCCCCGAGGTCCTATGGGCTCTGAGAACAACTCCAAACTCGGTCACGGGGGAAACACCCTTCAAGTTATCCCACGGGTCTGAGGCACTCATCCCAGTGGAGTTCGAGGTTCGGAGTCCAAGAGTCATGGCAGCAGGGGAAGGCAGCGAAGAGTGATGCTTGGAAAATGAAGATGCTTTGAGACTCTCGCTGGACTACATCGAGGAACTCCGCAACTTAGCCTCCATCCGCCAGGAGGAAATCAAAAGGCGAATGGCCAAACACTTCGACAAGAATGTCCGCCTCAAGCATTTCCACGCAGGGGACCTGGTCATGAAGAAGATGGACGCCGCAGGAAGGGGAGCTACGGTTGGCAAGCTGCATCCCAACTGGGAAGGACCTTTCATCGTCTAGGAAGCTCTAGCCTCTGGTGGCTATCGTCTGCAAGATCAGGAAGGAGAGCAACTAGGAAGTACATGGAGCGGGGATGACCTGAAAAGGTTTTACCCTTAGCGGTAACTTGTAATTAATTTTGTAAATCATATTTCAATATATGCATTTCCTCGCCCCCGGAGCCACGGGTGGTTGCGAGTTGTCTTCTTTGTGTTAATTCATCTCAAGCTTGCTAGAAGCAGTAAAGTCCTACTTCATGATCGATTCAGGGAACCAGCGTTCGACCTGTTTCTCCTAAATAGCCCAGAACGGGTGATGAGACGATGCCTCGGGATTTAAGCGTTCTTGTAAGACCGAGCCCCTGCATTGACGGCCGAGATCAGCTCCCCCCTTGCATGTTGGGCTAGCTACCCCCGACCGCATCTCTCCCCCGACTGGAGGAACTATCAGGAACAAGTCTGGACATTACCCCCCTCAACTTGATGAAGGAAGGCCCGCTCTTAGCGACTGTTTATCCGGTAAGTCAGGACGCGTCTCTGTTGCTATCAAAGCGGAATAACCCGCCAAGCTCTGGAAAGTACAAGTTCGCGGAAGGATGGTGGACTCGAATGTGAGTCCTGTAGGACCCCCCGAGGGCCATTTCCCTTCACTCGTACCCAGACCTTCGTAGCCAGATAGCAAAACCGGAAGCAATCTCCACGGTTGGATGGGGACACAAGCCTTCGACCTGTTTTTCTTAATAAGCCCAGGACGAACGATGGGACGATGTCTCAGGATTTAAGCGTCCTTGTAAGACCGAGACCCTGCAATGACGGCCGAGATCAGCTGCCCCCTTGCATGTCGGCCTAGCTACCCCCGATTGCATCTCTACTCTGACTGTAGGAACTATTAATAACAGGTTCGGAAGCCAACCTCCCGATTCAACGTAGAAAAGATCGTCGTCTCTTTTTAACTTCTTTCATTCGTAAAGATGTCGATACGGTTAACTATTCGATGGTCTCTTTTGAGCAGCAGGTCAAATCGCTTCAACAATCAATACAAGTCCTCGAGTCGTGAAGTTGTAGTAGCCTGAGTCCCTGCACGAGTTCCTCTTCTGCGTATCGACTACCAACCCCCTCGGGTGAGATAACTTTCTCGCATAGGCGCTGCCATAGTCCGTACCCCCCGTATGAGTTTTCTCTCCTACAGGTCGACTATCGGCTTCACAAGTCAACCTTCACTGATAAGTGCGAGTATCATCGCGCGAGTATCCGACTACGATCGTATATGTGCGAGCATCGGCGGGCGAGAAGTTAGTGTGATTATACGGGTGCGAGCGCTGATTCAGTGAGTATGATCAACACCAACGTGTGAGTAAGCGCATGGCGAGCTCTCAACCTCTCCGAGCCTATGAGCCTAGCGAGCATCATCAACGATCGAGCATTCGAGTAAAACAAATAGACCAAACAATAACAAAGAACTTTGTATTATTATATGCAAGTGTTACAGGTTACAAAATATTCTAAGTGTTCAACTTTGTCTTTACAAGCGAGGAACAGGATGTCGCCAGCAGGGTACGACTCCTCATCGCTGGTATCGGGTTGGTACTCCTCTTCCCCAATGATGACATCCTCCTCATCCTCGTCTTCCTCCCCGCTATCATCCTCGTCATCGCTGTCTTCACTGCTTCCTCCGCTGCTGTTGTCGCTCCCGCTGGAGCTTGAAGCCGAGGAGAGGTCGCGAACAGGCGAGTTGGATTCCTCGGCGAGTAGGCCCGGGATGAGGTCTTGGGCTGTTAGATGCTCAGCCTCTGCGCTAATGATGTCGTCCACCATCAGCTTTGCGAGGATGATTTTCCCCTTGACCCATGCTATCCCACAGCGGATGGCCGGCATCTCGTCCTCGTGTATGTGAACTCTTTTTCCCATCCCATGTGAGGATGTCGCCAGCTGCGGCTCAACAGGGAGAGTACCGGAAGGACCCGCACGATCTTCGACGGCGGCCGGGTGAGTTTTTAACTCGGCAACCCGGACCTGAGAAGCCTCCAGCTCGGCCTTGGTGTTGGCGAGCTCCAACTCGAGCTCGGAGAACTTCTTCGCCATCGCAATCTCGGCAGCTTGCGAGGATCGACCAGCGGGCAGTTAGAAAAATTCAAAGTACAGAAACGGCCAAGTCGCGTCGAGGAAGGTGACTTACCTCATACTCCTTCAAGCGGGCGGACTGCACCCCCAACTCGAGCACCTTCTGCGAGGCGACTATCAACGCCTCCTGCGTCTCGAGGAGCTTCCTCGTCGTGTAGTGGCCGAGCTCGGCGGTCCGCAGGATGGAACGGGAGGTCTCGTGGGCGAGCACTTCCGGGTTGAGCTCCAGCATTGACTCTGCGTCGGCTCGCCCATACAGCACGAAGGCGACATCGAAGCCCCCCCCCCCCGTCCTCCCAGTCTTCTGAACAGGCGGGTAGGTTGGTGCTCAACGATACTCGATGCTCGCCTTCGGACCAGGACACCAGCGGGCGACCATAGGCGTCCTTACCCCCTCGCCTGAGGCCGTAATTCGGGTGGAAGTATGGCGCCCCAGCGTCGGCTGGAGATTCCCTCTCATCGAACAGTTAGCGAGATACCTGTGCTCGCTTACTCGCGTGGTCCGGGGACTTGGCCTTCTCATTCCCCTTAGCGAGTTTCTTCGACGGCCCGCCTTCCTCAACCACAGCAGGAAGGTTTGAGGTATCCTGACGCGAGGAGGCGACCTCTTTTGTCGGAGGAAGCGGCTTCTGCGGGAGCTCGCGAGCCTCTGAAGATTGAAGATTAGTCAGAACGATGTTCAAACAGCGAGCAGGTAATTTGGCGAGTATGGCAAGATCTCGTGAGTTTCTTACCTTCACAGGGAAGGACTTCATCAAGCACATTGACGTTGATGCGCCAATGGATGACGTTGAATCGTCGCTGATGTAGGATGACGCGTAGGGTTTGCGCGTCTGTCGGCTTTTCTAGGAAACCCTAATGCATGTAATTTTTGATAAAATGTACGCAATGAGAATTGAGCAGAATTTGCACGAACCCTTTAAAAATGAAGCAACTGAATGTTTGTTTGTAGAGCACAAATTTGCTATGTCGCTAAAAAAAATGAAATTTCTTAATAAAATAGTTCAACTTTAAATCCGGGAAGGAAGCTCGTAACTTTCCTTCCGTTCCCTTTGTCGCAGCACAACGGAAATCATGAACTTCAAGTATGTTACCGTTTGGAGTTTTCGACGTAGCGTTTGCTGACAAAACTCGGCCGAAAAACCTAACAATGAGTCTATTTGTCATAAGAGAAGAAATTAGATGCACACAAAGGAGGGGAGAGAACAAGTTACCCACGGAAAGAGGCATCTTTCCGTATCCGAAGTCGACGGCGATCGCGTGAGGAATTCTTCGTCACCTTCGATCTTCCACTCCGAGGTTGACCGCTATCGCACACGGGAACCAAGGAGAATTTCACTCACAAACAAAAGTGGTTCCACGAAATCACTCACTGCTCGCTCTAGAGAAGTCACAAACCTAACAGTCTAAATTCACTCGCACTTCACGCTCAAAGTGATTCCACGAAAATTCAACACTCACGGTGTCACCACGAAATCTCACACGCCAGAAATTAACTCTATTTCCTAACTCAACTATTTGTTAACGTTAAACCAGAGTGGCTCCACGTATCAAATCCTCCAGCAGGAGAATTAATTCCCAACCCTCATAGAGACTATAGGTTTCAAAACTAAAAGCATGAGATAATATTGTTCACTAATTTCAACATTCTCACGGCAGGAAAAAAAAAGAGATCATAACAACAGATTCAAGTTACTGTTCTTCTTCCTCAAATAATAGACAGCAGATATCAAACTCAAAACGCGCATCAATCCCCTAAAATTCCAACAGCAGCATTAACTACAGCAGCATGAAGTTTTCCTCTGCCACAACCTACAATGAGATTCAACTACAGGAGCAATGTTTGAACAGTGAAATTAGATCTAATTCAACTATTCATCATCACCTACATCAACACTCACACGGAAATTAATTCACAGCAACACTCAAAGTTTTTCATCAATCACCCCACTGATTTCCTGTTCTTCACCTTTTATAGGGCAGCAGGCGGCTAGCAAACGTGGGGCGGAAGGGGCCGTTAAAGACGTTGTAGGTTGCAGGTGTGGCCGAAGCTTTGGCGGAGTGGAAATGGCGGAAGTGGCGTGGAGTGAGTTGGAGAGATAAAACCTGGAGGTTATTCAACATAAACTTACTCTTTGAGTTTTTCATTTAGAAAAGCACTCTTCACATTCATCTGATATACTCTGAACTTCTTGAATGCTGCAAATGCAAGAAATATCCTGATAACCTCCAATCTTGCAACAGGAGCAAAAGTCTGATCATAATCTATGCCTTCCTCCTGTGAGTATCCTTGAGCTACCAGTCTAGCTTTATCTCTTACAATAACTCCTTGATCATCCAACTTATTTCTAAAGACTCACTTGGTTCCAATGACTGGATAGTCTTTGGATTTTTGAATTAAATCTCAAACTCTACATCTCTCAAACTGATTGAGTTACTCTTGCATAGCAAGGATCCAGTGGGGATCTTATTCTGCATCTCGTATGTATTGAGGTTCAATTTGAGAAATAAAACAAGCATGCATCTGATCTTGATTCAATTGATGTCTTATTTGAACAATAGCTGATATGTCTCCAATCACTTGAGATCTAGGATGATCTTTAAGTGTGACAAAATCAACAGATGAAGTTAGTTCTTCAATTATCTGCGGTGCTAATTCCTCTGGTGGAATTACATTAGTTTCAGCTTTTTTAGCATAAATTTAAGAATCTTCCAATCATTGACATCATCAACAATCTGTTGAGAAGATTGTGATGTATCCTCTTGTGCTAGGATTAATTCATCCAGTTTCTCACACAGATTTGGTACCTGAAAAAAATCTATGATATAAGTGTTATTCTTCTTGTAAAACATGTTAGTTTCATCAAAAGACACATGAACAGATTCTTCTATCTTAAGGGTTGATTTATTAAAGACTCTATAAGTCTTGCTAACTTGAGAATATCCAAAAAATATTCCTTCTGCAGCTTTGCCTTCAAATTTCCTTAAATGTTTCTTATCATTGTTGTGTATGTAACATTTACAACCAAAAACTTTGAAATAGCTTACTTTACGTTTCTTATTTTTAAGTAGTTTATAGTGAGTCTTACCCTTTAGTTTATGAATCAGACTCTTGTTACGAACATAGTTTGATGTGCTTACTGCCTCTGCCCAAAGAGATATGGGTAAATGAGCATCTGCAAGTAATGTTCCAGCAGATTCAATTAGAGTTCTATTTTTTCTTTAAGCTATCTCATTTTGTTGAGAAGTTCTAGGTGCAGAAAAACAATGTCTGATGTCTTCCTTCTCACAGAATTCTTTCATAAGAAAAGACTCAAACTCAATGTCATGATCACTTCTGATCAATGCAATCTGAGTAGAGTATTCAATCTTGATGTTCGTAAGAAATTCTGTAAAAACGTTAAAGTTATCTGACTTGTTTTTCATAAAGAACACTCAAGTGAATCTAGAGAAATCATCAATAATTACTAAAGTATAAGATTTTCCTCTCAAACTTTATACTGCAATAGGTCCAAAGAGGTCCATATGTAGCAAATACAAAATTTTGGGTGAATCACTTTAGAAATGGATTTAAAACAGTTTTTGGTTTGCTTAGCTAACTGACAAACTCTGCAAAATCCTACATTCTTGTAAGAACCAGAATGCAGTCCTCTGACAAGGTTGTCTTTGGATAATTTAGTTATAGTTCTAAGGTTTATGTGTCCTAAACTTTGTGGTATAATTCATTTATTTTACTAAACTGATTAAACAGACAAATTTCTGATTTAGCAGAGTTAAAGTTGACTAAATATATATTAATTAAAACAATTTTGTTATCATGAGATATAATAGAACATAATGATTTGTTAAAAGATACATGATAACTTTCATCACATAATTGACTTATGAAAATAAGGTTATGCTTGAGACATTTCACATA
This sequence comes from Platanthera guangdongensis, assembly GCA_039583875.1. Classification (NCBI taxonomy): domain Eukaryota; kingdom Viridiplantae; phylum Streptophyta; class Magnoliopsida; order Asparagales; family Orchidaceae; genus Platanthera; species Platanthera guangdongensis. The sequence goes on along the minus strand of CM077166.1, from coordinate 8,373,714 downwards.
AGCTACCTCCCTGAAGATAACTTCTCCAACTTTGACATTCTCATAGTCATTTGTCTGGACACAGTTGGAGTCTCCAAAGATGACTTTAGCTCCAAGCTTTGCTTTGAAATCACCTACCTATCATATATTTTGAGCAACCACTATTCAAATAACATTGTTCCTTTGTGGTAGGATAGTTCATTTCTTGCATAAAAACAAATTAGGTGTTTTTGACTCAGGTTACCTTAGGTTCTAGTTTCTTGACATAATAATAATTAGAAATATAAGAACACTTAGGTTGATCTTTATAACCAAGTGGATGATATCTCCTGTGATGAATAATCCACTGAGTAAAAAGATTTATAAATTCTTGTGTCTAATTATTCTTGTAGAAAGAATCAAAATTTCTGTTAGAAAAATTTGGATTCGACGAATGGAAATGAGTTCGTCGAACTCCATTCACAGAAAAATAATGTACGTTTTTTGTGTTCCACGTTCGTCGATCGCAGTTCGACGAATTATATTGATTTCGTCGAGCACCATTTCTTGTATTCATAGTTCGTCGAGCTCTGTTCGACGAATAATATTTATTTCGTCGATCTTGGTTCGACGAATTTTGTTGAACATAGGTTTTATGAAAAAATTTATTTTGTTTTGGTTTTTGTAAAACTTCTGTAGTTTTATCAAACTCTTTTAATTTCTTTTTTTCCTTTGGCAGAAATGAATTTTATCGGGGTTGTTAAAATATTTTTCTGTAAAAGATGAGGTTGACTTGATGAAACTCCCAAGCCTAGTTTGTCATTAAGCCTGATATCGACTGTGCTTATGATATTCATCAGTTTGATACTTCTCTCATTAAGGGATTCTTCAAACTGCTTAGCATCAGATAATTTATTTTCTAATAAAACTACTTGTTCCTTAAGAATTTTTAAATCTTCTTTAAGTTTAGAGTTTTCAGAAGACAAGTTATTCACTTCAGTTAATTTGTCTCTGAAAAGTTTTATCTTCTTCTCAGATTTTATTAAATCATTACATAGCAATTTAAAATTTATTTTAAATTGATCTGAAGTAAAATCAAATGTTGAGATTACCTGCTATTCTTCAAATTCAGAATCTGAATTGATGCATGATGCATTTATTGTCATCAGACAGACTTCTTTAGTTTTTGCCTCTTCTTCATCCTCACTTGAGCTGGATGAAGATTCAGATTCTATTTCACTCCAACTTTCAGCTACAAAGCCTCTCTCCTTCTTTCTTGGAGTCCTTCACTTTCTTCTTCTCCTTCTTTTGATTTTTAGGACACTCCGGAAGAATGTGTCCTGTCTTCCCGCAACCATAACAAACTATTTCTTTATTTTGTGTTTTATCATGCATTGGTTTGTCTTTGCCTCTAGAAAATCTTTTTCCGAAGTCTTTTCTAGCCATCTTGTAGAATCTTTTGGTCAAAAGACCCATAAGATCTTCATCCTCTGGAAGGACTTTTGCTTCTTCTGTTGCTTAGAAAGTTATGCTCTTCTTCTTCTTTACTAAAGGTGAAGTCCTTTGTTCAGCTTCCCAGATTTTGATGAGCTGCTCATAAGATTTGAGCTTGCCCAACAAATTCTCAGTAGATATCTCATTAACACTTTTTGCTTCTCTAATTGGCTAGATTCTTGAATCTCATGTGCTAGGAAAACACATGAGAATCTTATCATTGACCTCTGTCAATGTAATATCTTTTTCCAAAGATTTCAGCTCATTAATGATGAGACTGAGTCTTGTGTACATCTCAGCTACTGATTCACTTTCACCTTTCTTGCAATTCTCATATTGAGAAATCAAGTGAGATCTTCTGTTCTTTCTCTCATCAGCTGATCCAGCAACCATTGCTGTGACGGAGTCCCAGATGTTTTTTGCTGAGGTACATTCAACAACTTTCTAGAAGATGTCATCTGACATTGTCCGGTCTAAAATGTTCATAGTCTTGGAATCAACAATTTTAGCTTTCTTCTGGGCTTCTGTCCATTCTGGATGTGGTACTGTACTGATGATTGTTGTTGCTAATGGTAGAGGTGGACCTGTCAAGATAGAATTATAGATATCTTCGTCAATAGAATTCATGTAAAATATAATCCTTGTTTTTCATAATGCAAACTTATTTAGATTGTGTATAGGAGGTCTAGTGTTTGCATACTATTTATTTTGTTTCATGATAAATAATATAAACTCAAGTAAAATAAGATCTAACGGGATCTTTGTTGGTTCAAGTGTTAGCCTCTAAAAACAACCAATCTGTCTCTGATACCAATTGAAAGTGAAGGATAGATCTATTTTACATTACAGTGGGGTGAATAGTGTATATTAAAAAAATGATTTGTTTTTCAGAGTAGTTTAGAAAATAAGTGATATATTAATACATAGATAGACATATTAAGAATCACAGCACACAAATAAAAAGAAAAGCATCAAACACAGACGACACAAAGAATTTTATACTGGTTTCCCAATAAATTTGGGTACATCCACTCTTCTACAACCCTGGTAGGAATCCACTATAGTTTTTTGATCAGGTGCTCTGCCACCAGAAGATCTATTTTCTAAGTGAGATCTAACAACCCTTTGAGCTTTTGATCAGGTGCTCAAAAACCAAGTTAAATCTTTTGATCAGCTCACTTATGAACCAAGAGATTAACTTTTGAAGGGAGTTATAACTTTGTACACAGTTTAGGAATTAAACAAAATTTATGTTGTCTTCTCTGTCAGCTCTCTCTGAGAAGACTTTAGTGAATGTTGTTGAAGCAAAAAAGCTCCCCCTGAGTTGAGTAGAAATTTGAAATTAAGAGGGGAGACTTTTCTTCAGGTTGTAGGGCATCAAGTTACTAATTATTTGAAGATGTTGCACTGGAAGACTGAAGCAGAAAATCTGATAAGAATATGTTGATCTGTAAAAAATGTATCCCTTAAACTCTAAGTCAGTATTATATAGGTGTGTAACACATTTGAGGCAGTAATCTTCTGAATTTATAATATTTGAGAAGAAATCAAATATTTGAATTTAAACCATTCTTTGAAACGTCTGAAGAATCTCTGAGATTTGTAACTGCCCTTGGGAATTAATTAGAATAATAACTCTGTGAAAATTCATATTTAATGCTGCCAGAAAACGGCTATATTCATTAAAAATATTTTAACATTAAATATCAGAGTGTAACTGAAATAATTAAGACATTTAAAATCATTCTGCCTTCAGTAAATAACACTGCCTGAACACTGCAAAGAATTAGTCAAACTGAGCCTGAAAAACTTCGAACTGCGCTTGGAGTTCGTCGAACTGAGCCTGGAGTTCGTCGAGCTGAGCCTGGAGTTCGTCGAGCTGAGCTGTGATCAGTGTTCGTTGAGCGGAGCCCAAAATTCGTCGAACTTAACTCAGAGGTAGAACTCTGAGTTCGTCGAACTGGGTTCGACGCTCGTCGAACAGAGATCGGCTTTCGTCGACCAGAATTCTGCATTCGTCGAACTAAACTTCTCTGGAATCCTTTTAAAGGTGCAACCCTGGAAATAAACCTATGACCATAGATTATACATATTGGGTCAAACTAATCATCCTAAACAAATAATAATGATCCTAACCCAAATCAGTAATAGGGTTCCAACACTGTTGATCCAACATCACCCTCTACGTCTCATCCCTTGGCTAATTATGTATCTTTACATCGTCTCTCTCCACATCTTCTTACATTTGCTCTCTCTCCTCCATTTCTATACCTAACTCTTTACAAGAGGCTCTCCAGCATCCGGGGTGGCGTGTTGCAATGGATGAGGAAATGACTGCTCTATGGGCAAATCAGACTTGAGATCTTTTTTCTCTCCCTCCTAGATATAGTTGTGTTGGTTGAAAGTGGATATTTACAATCAAACATGCGGGGAATGAGACAGTTGATCGTTTGAAAGCTCGGCTTGTGGCCCGCGTGTTTATTCAACAACACGACCTTGATTATGATGAAAGTCTCTCCCTAGTCGTCAAGCTAAACTCTGTTTGGGTTCTGCTCTCCTTAGTTGTTCATTGTCAATGGCCCCTATACATCAGTTGGACATAAAAAATGCTTTTCTGAATGGTGACCTTCTTGAGACGGTTTACATGCATCAACCGTCCGGGTTTGAGACCACGGGGGAGTCTCGTGTGTGTTTGCTCCGGAAATCCATCTATGGCCTCAAATATTCTCCTCGGGCTTGGTTTGAGAAGTTCAACAAGCTCGTTCGTGAGGTTGGCTTCAAGAGAAGCTCGACAGACTTCTCCATTTTCACTCGTCATCAATCAACCGACAATGTCATTCTCCTGGTCTATGTGGATGACATTTTGATTACTAGTAATGACTCAACAGGGATACAAGTTAAACAACACTTAAACTCTGTCTTTCAAATCAAAGATCTGGGAAATATTCGGTATTTTCTTGGACTTGAGGTAGCAAGATGACCTGATGACTTTGTCTTATCCCAACGAAAGTACTGCATTGACGTTTTGCAAGATACTGGCCTCTCAGGATGTAAACCTGTGGAAACCCCGATGAAGGTCAACCATAAGTTGTGTGCTCATGGATCTGACTCTGATTCACTGCTTCCAAATCTTAAGTACTATAGGCGTCTTGTAGGAAAACTGATATATCTGACAGTTATGAGACCTGATATCTTAATTGTAGTTGGAGTGGTCAGTCGATTTATGCATACTCTACGGATTTCCCATCTTCAGGCAGTCGAACGCATTCTTAGGTATTTGAAGACTGCTCTTGGACAAGGACTCGAGTATAAATCATATTCCTCTTTTTCTCTTATTACATACTCTGATGCGGACTATGCGGGCTCGCTGAATGATCGACGGTCCACTATTGGTTTATGTACCTACTTAGGAAGAAATCTTATTACTTGGCGCAGCAAGAAGCAGTCTGTGGTGGCTCGCTCGTCTGCTGAGGTTGAGTACTGTGCTATGGCGATTGTTGTGTCAGAACTTACCTGGCTTGAGAGTCTCCTTGGGGATTTGGGAGTTAAATTATCCTCACCAGCAACTTTGTTTTGTGACAGTCAGGTTGTCATTCATATTGCTACGAATCCAGTGTTCCATGAGCGAACAAAACACATTGAAATTGACTGTCACTTTGTTCGAGAGAAGGTTCAGTTGAAGAAACTAGAATTGGAGCATGTTCCTGCATCTAAGCAAGTTGTTGATATTCTTACCAAGGCTCCACCATGACCATTATATCATCAGTTTCTATCCAACTTTGATGTCTACGACTTGTATGCTCCAGCTTGCGGGAGAGTGTTGGAAAAGCCATGTATTTAGGCCCATTATTTTGGCTCATATTGGTGCCCACTTAGATTTAGATTTATCCCACATCTTGTATTTGGGATTTTTCTCTTCTCTCTTCATATATATATATATATATATATGTGTATTATCTCCAAATGTAAAGTTGTTTTCGGATATATAAAGTTTACTTCTTCCACTTTCTACAATATATATAGGCAACACCAAATGACCAAACTCACAAAAGGACAAAAAGAACTACAACACAATACGAGACAAACCTTGGAAATCCCACAACACGGACATCGATAAAAGCCAGGGAGCAAAAACCAAATTGAGCTTTACTCAGTATCTCCTTTCTCTCCTTACAGTTGTTGACTTTCCTTTTCCCAGGTCACCTTGCCTTCCTCTTCCATGCTAAGTTGATTTTCAGGAACACCCCTCTCAAGATTGACATCCAACACCTTCCCGCAATCGCGACAATCGTCATCTTGAGTTTTGCCCTCAGATCTGAAAAAGAGAAAGATGGTAGCGGCTTGGTTAGCACATCGGCGAGTTGATTATTTGATTCACAGTAATCTAACGTGATTTCTTTTTGGTAAATTAGATCTCGGGTGTAATGAAGTTAAATTTTGATGTGCTTGGATTTATTGTGAAAAACTGGGTTCTTTGCAAGAGAAATTGCAGAGGTGTTATCCACACAAATCTGTGTTGCGTCTCCTTCTTCTTCGATTAGCTCATGCAAGAGTTTCTTAAGCCATACCGCTTCCCGTGCAGCTTCACTCAGCAATGTATATTTTGCTTCAGTTGATGATAAGGAAATAGTCCTTTGTTTCCTGGAATTCTAGGAGATTAGGTTCTCCCACAAGAAAAACAGGTAGCCGGAAGTACTCCTTCTATCATTAGCACACACTGCCCAATCACTATCTAAGTATCCCTTTAGTTGCATCTTATTACCTTTGGTGTATTTCAGACCCAGAAACCTTGTGCCATTGACATATCGCACTAACTGTGAGCCAGCTATCTACATCAAGCGTAGCTTCGACAAAGATGTTCTGATTCTTTGTCTCTATGTAGATGATCTACTTATTACGGGGTCCAACATAAACATCATTGATGAATTTCGAGCACACATCAAGGCTGCTTTCCTGATGATTGATTTGGGCCTGACCCGTTATTTCTTTGGAATTCAAATTTATCAAAACCTTCTTCTCCTCCCCTTTCATAGCCAGTGGGCTGCTTCACATAGATTTCTTCTTTTGTGCATCCATTTAAGAATGCGGATTGAACGTCCATTTGAAACACAGGGTATTGAGACTGCGTGGCAACAGCAAGAACCATGTGAATGGATTCAAATCGAGCTACAGGGGCAAATGTTTCGCCTTATATTTCTTTACTTCTCCGTTCTCATTGTATTTAACCTTGTATAGCCATTTGAAGCCAATGACATTCTTGTGAGGAGGAAGATCGGCCAGCTCTCAGGTCGCATTGCTTTCAATAGCCTTCAGTTCTTCATTAATTGCTTGAACTCAGTGATCATTGACACTCGCCTCAGAGTATGAGGAAGGTTCTTTAATAAATAGGGCAATGCTGCAATTTTGGTAAATCTCTGTGATTGACTTGTACCTTTTCGGCGATGAAGGGGATGATGACTCATCATTAATGATAGATTCATTAGTCATCTCACTTTCCACCCCCTGTGGAGCAGGGGTCGGGATGGAGGGCTTAGGTTCATCAGCAGCAATGATGTGTTGATCCTGTGCAACCACCGGCCCACTTGCCTGATCTGGAGCTGAGTGCCAATCCCATGAATTTTCCTCATCAATTATTACATTCATGGCTATTGTTAGTTTTCTCTTATCAGGATTGTAGATACGATACCCCTTTGAGTTATCACTATATCCCAGCAGAATGCCCAACGCTGCCTTTTCGTCGAATTTGTCACGATTGACTTGTGATTCAAGATTAAATACCAAACTACCAAAAGTTCTGAAGTGGCTGACATTAGCCTTATGACCAGACCAAGCTTCAATTGGTGTTGAGAGATTTAGAGCACGACATGGAGCCCTGTTGAGGAGGTAAGTAACGGAAACAACTGCTTCAGCCCAAAATTCTTTGGGTAAGTGTTTGCGTTGAAGCATGCACCTTGTCATCTCCACAATTGTTCGGTTTCTCCTTTCAGCTACCCAGTTTTGCTCAAGTGAGTACCTCACAGTCAGTTCTCTCCTTATTCCATGTTCTTGGCAGAAACGATCAAATTCATGGTTGACAAATTGTTACGTGCTCGGGATTGCGAGCATGTGCTCCGGGGAAGAGGAGGGAAGTCCTCAAGGGAGGAGGAGGGATCCCGGCGAGCTATGGCGGCGCCGGCGCTGTGCGGTGTGCGAATCGGAGGAGGAGGCCTGCGGGGTTCGCGAGTTGCGGAAGGCGGCACAGTGGAATCGCGGCCTTCGCGATTCCTGCGGGAGACGAACCGGCTAGGGCAACCGGGCGGGATAAGCACGGTAGAGAGAGAGAACTAGAGAGAGGGTTAGAGAAAATAAATGGAAAAGACTTCTTGCTTACTTCTTGGACACACACACACACATATATATATAGTTCATAAAAGTGCCCCCTCCATGGGCTTAGACATGGAGGATCGAATACGCCTGCAAAAATATAAAGTAGACTAGATAGATAGTTTGCGACATGCGCGACCACGGCGGGACCAAGGCGGGACCGTAACATCCCCACAGTGCCCGACGACAAGCTTGCCCTCAAGCTTGGTCAGTAGTGACGGTGGGCGGCGGATCTCCCGTGTCAGTGTTAGCATCCCGTTCAGAAGCCGAGTCATCGACCTCCAACCAGAAGAGGCGCTTGCAGCGATGTGCACGGAAAAATGGCTCGTCTCAGTTGTAACAGAGGCCCTTGGCACGGCGATCATTCATCTCTTGTGGCGACAGTCGTTGAATGGTAGTTGGGCGGTCGGCGTCGCGGTCTAGGGCGATGAGACTGGCTGTGGTCGATGACATAGGCCGCGGAGGACGCTTGGCCTCGGCGTCCTGGTGATGTAGATGAGGGCGGTCCAAAAGACAACGCTTTTCGCAAATGCGAGCAAAACTCATTGTCGTGGTCAGATCTGCAGGTGCCTGAAATTCTACGTCCATGCGGAGGCGCTCATAGAGTCCCTCCGTGAAGATGGACGCCTGCTGTGTCGGAAGAACAGTGGTAGTGCGGGCCAGGAGGACTTGAAACTGTTCAAGGTACTCGTCGATCGGACCAGTCTGTCGGATGGAAATGAGATCCCCCAAGGTATTGCTGAGGAGTGGTGGCCCGAAGCGGAGGGTGCAGTTCACCTTAAAATCTTCCCAAGAAAGGAGTGGCTTCTCCGGTTGCAGTTGGGAAAACCAAAGTTGTGTGGGGCCCATCAGGCAAAAGGCAGCAATGCTGAGCCACTCGTCCCAAGGGGTGCGCTGGTGGGAGAAAAACTGCTCGCAACGAGAGAGCCAAGCTAAGGGGTCTTCGTGGCCGTCGAATATTGGAAAATCCAGCCGCAAGTATCGTGGCAGAACCTCGTTGTGGAACGCCTATCATCATGGACCCGGCATAGTCGCGTCAGGTAAGGACAAGGGATAAAAAGTGCATGGCTTGTACACAAGCCTTGTCCTGGCTTGAGATACCGGTGCGCTGACAGCTTGAAGGAATGTCCTCGGTGCTTCACTCCAACGGCAAAGGAACCCGTGGCCGGTTGTAAGGCCGATCAGTTCCCAAGCCGCTAGTTGGGTGGTGACGGCGGCAATGAGAGCATTGTTGTTCGCGTCCATGAGGAGATCCGTGTTTGCATCCGAATAGAGACTCATGAAGAAATCTACAATGAGACTTCCTTTGGGATAATACAAGACCATCAGGGCTGATCAGCGAGAAAATTGCGTGAGGCAAAGGTGGTGGGTTAGCGGCGCCGGAGGGAATGGAGGTAAAAGGTGTCGGTGGCGGAAGTAGTCCAGTAGCCAATATTGCGGACTACCGGCTAAATTTGTCAAACCAAGCGCGGGGATTGTTTGGCCATAAATGGATTTCCGAAGTGACAAACCCGAGGGTCTCAAAGGAGTCGAGCATATAAAAGTCTCCTGGATCACCATGGGAGGTTCTTAACATCCAGGATAAAGAGGGGCCAATGGCGGTGAGCGGCCAAGGTGCGAAGCCGGGTGGTGAGGGTTGGACTGCGCGGAGGGGTCGTGTGGACCGAAGGAGGTCGGGAAGGGGCCAGACGGGCCGTTTAATAACAAAGAGGAGGTCGGGGCGGCGTTGTGCGGGCCGGAGTTGGGCGGGCGGAGCTGTAGGAGTCGGGGTTGGCCGGAGCGGCGTTGTGCGGGTCGAAGCTGGTCGGGGTGGAGCTCCGGTGGGGCAGATCTGGCGTGTTGGCGGCGGGGAGGAGCGTTCCCTCTGAGTGTACCGAATAACTGGTTGTTACGTGCTCGTTTAGGAGGGTTGCGAGCATGTGCTCCGGGGAAGAGGAGGGAAATCCTCAAGGGAGGAGGAGGCGGGATCAGGTCTGCGAGCTATGGCGGCGGCGGCACTGTGCGGAGTAGTGCGAATCGACGGAGGAGGTGACCACCTTGCGGCGTGGGAGAAAAACAAAGGGCCCTTCGCGAGTTGCGGAAGGCGGCACATATATTTAGTGGAATCGCGGCCTTCGCGATTGAACAAAACACACACAACCAAACCGCGGGAGACGAACCGGCTAGGGCAACCGGGAAAAAGGGATTGTAGGGAAGCAAATTGAGGTAGAGAGAGGGTTAATAAGAGTACGCGGTGGAGCAAAATTCCAAAGTGTTTTGGAAATTCATGGCATAAGGGAGCGGGTGATACTTCTTGCTTCAGCAACTTCTTGGCCACACACACACACAACACACACACATGAGAGAATATACTGGTGTTCGCGGGCATAAAATCGGTGCCCCCGGAGGGTCCTTGGGCTTAGACTGGTTGGAGTTTCAATAAAGATCGAATACGCCTGCAAAAATATAAAGTAGACTAGATAGATAGTTCACAAATGTGACATGCGCGACCACGGCGGGACAAGATCAAAGCGGGACCGAGAAGGATGTGGTAACACAGCGAATTCTCAAGACTCCCTTATCCGTGCATAGGACTTTAATTTTTGAATTTAGCTCATTCTCAACTAGTGCTTTAAAAATCTTAAAGCTTCTGAGCACTTCAGACTTGTGATTTAGTGGGCATGTCCACATCATTCTGATAAAATCATATACAAGCAACAAGAAATATCGTTTCCATGAAGGGCAGAGCGAAGAGATGGAGATCGAAACGGCCCCCAAATGTCAGCATGAATAATATTCAAGGGTGCTGAAGATTTCCTGATTTCTTGTGGTGGAAAGGGGAGTTTGTGTATTTTGTTTTTTGCAGAGGTGTGACATATAGTTTGATTTGATACAATTTTAGGTAAGCCAATTACTAACTCTTGCGAGTAGAGTTGCTTAAGATCATCAATATTGAGATGGTCATACATGTGGTGTCATCTTTGGCTTGAAGTATCCTCAACAACTTTCATGTTCTGACAGATATGGGATAGATTCAGTAGGAAAACTTTGTTGCGTGTCATCCTCACTTTTGCCATAATCTGAGAGGTGGCTTTCTCAATGATGATGCAGGATTGGTCATCGAACACCAGCGTGTACCCCTTATTGAGGAGCTGACCAACACTGAGTAGGCTTTGAGCCAACCCAGGAACATGTTGGACTCCAGCAATGTGTTTGAGTTTTCCAGAGATGGTTCGTACAACAATAGTGCATTTTCCTTTGATATGCATTATGTTTGCATCACCCAAGATAACTTGAGAGCTTTCACTCTCATCAAGATAGACGGGTAGGAGAAAGGCAGAGAAAACTGCGGGCCGGGGGGGGGGCGAGCTTTAGAAAAGTTGTGGGTCATATGATTTGAACACTCACTATCAAGGTACCAAACATCATTAGTCCCATTAGTGTCTAATACAAATAGGGAGAGAAAGAGAGAGAGAAGAGGGTGGGCCACCTAGAGCATAGGCTTTTCTAACACATAATCATGTCCATCTTGGCTTCCAAAATGAGATTCTTCCTTGGTATTGCTTGTGAGATTATGTCTAGACCAACAATCCTTTGCAAGATGCATCGGCCTCTTGCATTTCTTGCACCTATAGTAACAGTGCTCAGCATCATGGTTGTATCTTTTGCAAAGTTCGCAGAACAGAGAGGGACTAGCATGAGTCTTTCCTTTCTCTTCCTTGTTAATTGCATCAACCTGAGTCTTATTAGATTGAATGTTCACTTTACTCTGGAAAGCTTGCTCCAGGGACTGACATTCACATCTCTTGACTCTTTCTTCATGGGCTTGAAGTGAGCCCAGCAGATCTGTTAAGGTAAGTGTGCCAAGATATTTGGTTTCTTCAATGGTTGTAACAATTACTGCATACATTTGTGTAAGAGTTTTTAGCACTTTCAAACCAATTTCCTTCTCTTCAATCATATCACCATAGTTCTTAATTTGGTTTGTGAGTAATGTGATTCTAGACAGGTAAGAGTGGGCATTATCACCGTCTTGCATTTTTAATGTATCTGTAGAGAAAGCTCCAAACCTTGTATATACTTCTTCAATACATAATTACAAGTATGAATACATTTATATAGAGGAAGAAGAAAGAGAGAAATCTCAATCCAAGATGTGGGACTAATACAAATAGGGAGAGAAAGAGAGAGAGAGAAGAGGGAAGAATGGGCCCCTAGATGGCCTTAAAGTGGGCTTTTCTAACACTCCCCCGCAAGCTGGAGCGTACAAGTCGTAGGCACCAAGCTTGGATAAAAACTGGCTAGTATAGAGGCCGGGAGAGAGCTTTAGTCAGGATGTCAGCCACTTGGCTTGCAGCAGGAACATGCTCTAAATTTATCTTCTTTGCCTGAACCTTTTCTCGGATGAAGTGACAGTCAACTTCAATATGCTTTGTGCGTTCGTGAAATACAGGATTCTTGGCAATATGGATTGCCGCTTGACTGTCACAAAATAGGGTCGCTGGCGATGAGAGACGAACACCCAAGTCTCTCAGCAGGCTCTCAAGCCAAGTCAACTCAGAAACAACAGCAGCCATAGCGCGGTACTCAGCTTCAGCAGAAGAGCGAGCAACCACATTCTGTTTCTTGCTACGCCAGGTTATGAGATGTCCACCGAAGTAGGTACAGAAGCCTGTTGTGGAACGCCTATCATCAATGGACCCGGCATAGTCAGCGTCAGAGTAAGCGACAAGGGATAAAGAAGTGCATGGCTTGTACACAAGCCCTTGTCCTGGAGCGTTCTTGAGATACCGAAGAATGCGCTCGACAGCTTGAAGATGAGATGTCCTCGGGGCATGCATAAATCGACTCACGACTCCAACGGCAAAGGAGATGTCTGGTCGAGTAACTGTAAGGTAGATCAGTTTCCCAACCAGGCGTCTGTAGTATTCCGGATTCGTAAGCAGCTCATCGGAGTCAGAGCTATGGGCCGATAGCCTGTGATTCGCGTCCATTGGAGTATCCGTAGGTTTGCATCCTGAATAGCCAGCATCATGAAAAAGATCCATACAATACTTCCTTTGGGATAATACAAGACCATCAGGCCGTCGTGCAACCTCAAGCCCGAGAAAATACCGTAGGTTACCAAGATCTTTGATCTGAAAGGCGGAGTTCAACTGTTGCTTGGTATGTTGTATCCCTGTAGTATCGTCGCCAGTAATGAGGATATCGTCAACATAGACAAGTAGAATCACTGTTCCGGTTGGCCGATGTCGAGTGAAGAGAGAGAAGTCAGCCGAGCTCCTAGTGAAGCCAATATTGCGGACTACCGTGCTGAATTTGTCAAACCAAGCGCGCGGGGATTGTTTGAGACCATAAATGGATTTCCGAAGATGACAAACCCGAGACTCCCCCGTGGTCTCAAACCCGGAAGGTTGATGCATATAAACAGTCTCGTGAAGATCACCATTGAGGAAGGCGTTCTTAACATCCAGCTGATAAAGAGGCCAATGACGGTGAACAGTCAAGGATAGAAGAACTCGGACAGTGTTCATTTTGGCCACCGGGGAGAACGTTTCCTCATAATCAAGGCCTTGTTGCTGAGTAAAACCCCGGGCCACAAGACGGGCCTTGAGACGCTCAACGGTGTCATCTGCCGCATGTTTAATAACAAAGAGCCACTTGCAGCTAACACAGGATTGACCTGCAGGAAGAGGTACCAGATCCCAAGTGCGGTTGGCCCAGAGAGCCCGCATTTCATCTTCCATGGCCGCCCGCCATCCGGGGTGCTGAAGAGCCTCCTGTACAGAAGTAGGAGTGGAGGTAGAGGATAGAGAGAGCACTCTGACGGAGTTCCGGAGAGAGGCGGTGAAGAGAGACAAAGTTGGCCATCGAGTGGGCAGTGGAAGCAGTTGTCGGATCCGCAGGTTGCAAAGCATCATTAGAGCGGGGCAGCTCTCGTACGGTAGTAGACGAGGGAGGACGGCGAGTGTACACACGAATAACTGGTGGTGTAGGTGGTTTAGGAGGGTTGGGTGGGGAAGGGAGAGGTGGGATGGTGGAAGGGACGTGGATAACAGGTCGCGGGAGAGGTGGCGGAAGAGGAGGGTCAGTAGATGGAGAGTAGTATGGCTGATGTTCGAGGAAGGTGACATCAGCAGAAGTGACCACCTTGCGGTCTGTGGAGAAAAACAAAGGTAGCCCTTCTGAGTGCGAGAATATCCCACAAACATATATTTAGTGGCACGGGGAGCAAGCTTGTCAGTAGACGGACCAAGATGATGAACAAAACACACACAACCAAACACGCGTGGGGTGATGGAGAAGGTAGGGTGGGAGGGAAAAAGGAGATTGTAGGGAACCGCAAAATTGAGGATAGATGAGAGCAGGCGGTTAATAAGAGTGCAAGCGGTGGAAACCGCAAAATTCCAATATTGTTTTGGAACATTCATCTGAAGCATAAGGGAGCGGGTGACCTCGAGCAGGTGTCGATTCTTGCGTTCAGCAACGTCATTTTGATGGGGGGGTATAGACACAAGAGGTCTGATGGATGACCCCAAATTCCGCACAGAAGTGAGAGAAGGTATGACTGGTGTATTCGCGGGCATTATCGGTGCGGAGGGTTTTAATGGTTGTGGAGAACTGGTTGCGAGTTTCAATAAAGAAGGTCTGGAATACACCGGGTAATTCAGAGCGGTCACGAAGGAGGTACAGACAGGTCACCCGAGAGTAGTCATCGACAAATGTGACAAAGCAGCGGTATTCAAAGACACTGGTAATTTTGTAAGGGCCCCAAATATCGAAGTGAACAAGATCAAAGGGAGCAGGACGCCGAGAAGGATGTGGTGGGAACGGAGAGCGATGATGTTTCCCATAGATACAAGACTCACACGTGAACTCGTGGAAGGACACGTCGGGGAGAGAGTTTTTGAGAATGTTGAGAGGAGCATGACCCAGACGTCGGTGCCAGTCAACGGAGCTAAGAGACGACAGCACCGTTGGAGGATACGGGTTAAGGATATAGAGACCATTCGACAGATGCCCTTTTCCAATGATGGTTTGCGTCTTGCGATCCTGCACAACACATGAGTTAGAAGAAAATATAACAGCACAATCGAGGTCAGCAGTGAGGCGGCCAATAGAGAGAAGGTTGAACGGAGAGCCCGGAACATGAAGGGCAGAGCGAAGAGTAATGGAGGGAGTGAGGTGGACATCTGTAGCACCAGAGACGGGAAGTGTGTCCCCACTAGCAACAGTAATGAACTGGGGATGCACGGAGGGCAAATATTTCGGTGGTTTCCGTGATGTAATGTGGTGAGAGGCCCCGGAATCCAAAATCCATGAGGAGTTGTGAGCAAGACAGGAGGTACCACCATCGGAAACAGATACCACAGAACCCGGAGGACAGCCGATCATTGTGCAAGGAGAAGACTGCAGCAGACAGGAAGACCGCAGCAAGCAGCGGTAAGAAACGGCAGGCGGTGCGGTTAGGAGAAGACCGCAGCAGAAGCACACCCCTGGCGAATAAGGAATGAGACCGGGCGGATAGAAGCAGACCGAACCAAGATCAAACACAGAAGGCCGCAGCGAGAGGGAACAGACCGCGCAGTCACACCAGCGAGGAGGCAGATCGCGACCAAAATGCGGAAACAGAGAGTCTGCACGGTCTAGGTGGACACAGCAGCGGTCACAGCACAGGAAACAGTCCGCAGCGGACAGGAGCAGACCGCACGAAGAGAAGGAGAGGCCGGCGGATAAGAGCAATGACCGCGGGAGGAAGCCGAGCGGCTAGAGGAGAGAGACCGCGACCAAGATGCGGGTGAGAAAGAGACAACCCGCACGGTCAGGCAGATCACAGCGGCGAACAGAAAAGAAATCCGCGAGTATATAGACAAGCGGATTAGGGAAAGCAGAAGCAGGCGAGCGAGGACAAGACCGCAACGAACAGGAACAGTCCGCAAGCAAGGCAGTCCGCGAACAGACAGAAGCGGAGAGTAAATCGGCGGACTGACGATAGGTCGCTGGCGAGTCGGAACCACGGAGAAGAAGAGAGACCGCGAGTAGGAACTCGAGCGGTTAGAAGAGAGAGACCGCGAGTAGGAACTCGAGCGGCTAGAGGAGAGAGGCCGCGAGTAGGAACTCGAGCGGCTAGAGGAGAGAGGCCGCGAGTAGGAACTCGAGCGGCTAGAGGAGAGAGGCCGCGAGTAGGAACTCGAGCGGCTAGAGGAGAGAGGCCGCGAGTAGGAACTCGAGCGGCTAGAGGAGAGAGAGATGGAGCGGCTAGAAGCAGACAAACCGCAAGCGGCAAGAGAAGTCGCAGAAGGAAGTGGGGCCCACGGGGTGAGAAGAGAGGATATAAAAGGACGGAGGGGTGGATCCACGGGAGGAAGAGAAGAAGAGGAGAGGGCAGCGGTTTAACAAGGGAGAAGCCGCTGAGAGAAGCGACGGGTAGAACAGGCCGCTACCCGGTGCGAGTAGAGTGCAAGGTCGCAGAGGAATAGCGGACATGAGACAAGTCGGGCGGTTAGAGAAAGGGAGACCGCGAGGTCGGAATCGCTGGCTCTGATACCATGTAGAGAAAGCTCCAAACCTTGTATATACTTCTTCAATACATAATTACAAGTATGAATACATTTATATAGAGGAAAAAGAAAGAGAGAAATCCCAATCCAAGATGTGGGACTAATACAAATAGGGAGAGAAAGAGAGAGAGAGAGAAGGGGAAGAATGGGCCCCTAGATGGGCCTTAAAGTGGGCTTTTCTAACAGTATCAAACTCCTGCCAGGCATTTTGAAGCTTGATAGAAAGGCCTTGCAGATCCCTGAAACTCAGTCTTCAGGATTTGCCGAGCATCTTGAGCAGTGCTAGCCCCCATGATTTTTGGAAACACACTCCAGTGCTAGCCCCCATGATTTTTGGAAACACACTCCAGTGCTAGGCTGCTAGCCCCCATGATTTTTGGAAACACACTCCGTTCAATTACTTGTTGAATGTACAAGAGTGCTTTTGCATCTCTCTTGAAATTTTTAGCATAGGCAGTTGCTCGAGCTGCTTCCCAAGCTTCTATGTGGTTAGCATCAGATGGTTTGGGAAACCCAACCAGAATGAGGTCCCAGAGACCCTGAGAGATAAATAAAGTGCGCATTTGAACTTGCCACACATCATAACCATCTCCTTCAAAAATAGGCACTCCACATGGAGAGTAAGTAAAATTTGTTGAAGGCAAGCTTGAGGATGCCATATGAGGAGACCAGAGAAGGGAAAAGGAAAAGAAATGAACTCACCAAGAGAGCTTCACAAGCAGGGTAATCAGGACGCTCTCAATCTCTGATGGCATGGCAGAAAACAAGAGAGCAACCACGCTTTGATACCATGAAGGAAAAATAATAAGGATGGATGGGAATAACAACACATTCATCTTATGTCTTTAATAACAAGAACAAACGACACCTTCAACACAGTTCCAACAACTTCATTAGACGGATAACACTTCACCACATACAGGAACAGCGGGCCAACATATATATAGGCAACACCAAACTCACAAAAGGACAAAAAGAACTATAACACAATACAAGACAGAACTTGGAAAGCCCACAGCACAGACATCGATAAAAGCCAAGGAGCAAATACCAACTTGAGCTTTACTTGATATCTCCTTTCTCTCCCTGCAGCTGCTGACTTTCCTTTTCCCAGGTCACTGCCTTCCTCTCCTTCCTCTTCCATGCTAAGTTGATTCCCAGGAACACCCCTGTCGAGATTGACATCCAACAAGTTGTACATCTTTGTTAACAGACAAAGGACATCTGGAAGCAGAGAATCCAATGACCGCACAGGTTAAAGATTACGAGCACTAGTTTGAAAGGGATTGATGAATGGCTTTGAAGTAAAGTGGTAATAGCTCTCCCAGTCCATGATAAGTGGTGGTATCATAGCCAAATTTACTAATGATGTTAGAGTAGGCTGATTCATGTGCGTGATGGTTGGTTCATCATGATCAAGCCCAAGATAAGAAATCTCGAAGAGCTAGAGGCATGTGCAGCAATGTAAGCGGAAGTAGCCCCTTGGGTGCGTCCAAGAAAATGTCACGGACATGTCTTTGAACATGAAGGAGCTAGAATGAGGATGTGACTGAGCTCCGTTGGAAGATGCAGGCTGTCCTGAATGTCAAAATCAATGTGCTCGTAAAGTGGACGGTTTTTTTCTAAATCTTAGATGTCAAAATCAATGTGCTCGTAAAATGGACGGGTTTTTTCTAGGTCTTAGCGGAGATCATGTGCCAGAAGATGGACAAACTCAAAGCGGAGCTCCCTGCAAGAAGACAACACAAATGAGGTGCTTACCATGCAATCTAGTTTACAAATGGACATCACCAAACCATGAAAGATTTAAGGCATGAGGTTGTCCAAGGATGTTGACAACTTCTTGTGGAATATGGAGAAGTATTACAATGTGATGAGGATCATAGATACTACGAGTAAGCATTGTGCCTATGTATGTCAAAATTGCTATCTTTGGTGACAATGTATATGTGATGAGCGAAATGGAAGGGCAACTACAACCTGGGAGGAGTTCCAAAGGGAGTTATAACGCACCAACTCGCCAACCAATGCATGAAGGTTGGCGACGACAACTACCACACTAACTATGAGTTTTACTCGGTATCTAAGTATTCATTAGCCCCCAGAATACCAACAACAGCACACTGCTCCTCCAACAAACTTATTTGATGCTTCTTCCACGCCGCATCAATCTCATAGCCTATAAGATGAAATTATTAGACATTTCCTTCATGTACTTTGTCTTCCACATCTCCCTCAAGAAATATGTCATTCAATTGCCACCAACTAGCCTTGTCGACCTTCCTGGCCTTGAGGACAAGGTGTCCTTGAAAACATGAAGCAAGATGCTACCGCCTACTCGGTAGTCCCATGTCACTATGCATGACTTCAAGTACCACTTAGGCTTCAATTGGTTCGGCAGTGGCGGGTAGATCCAGCGGGTGAAAACGGAGTGTTCGAATCAGAGGGGGGAGGTGGCTGCTCCAAACGGAGCTTTTGGGGGCATTTCTCAAGGCGGGCGGGTGGAAACGGAGCAAACGCCGCCGGAGATTCATTTGTTTACCCTCCTTCCGGCGGCGTTTGCCCAAAACGGAGCCGCGAAACGCCAAAACAAATGGAGCCTTAATGACATTGATTGTTGGTGAGTACTTGCACGCAGAATACTCGCCCACAAAATACACTCCCACCGAGTACTCTCATGCTAACTCCATTCTAAATGCATTATTATTTATTCTTTTATAGCAATAACTACTTAATTTTCATTGTAAAATTTCACTTACAAATAAAACATCTTTCTTCACCTTATTGTACAAAAGATTGAAGCCTCTTAAACCATAGCCTCCTCTTTAAACCCTTTTTTTAAACTCCTTTCTTCTGCGAAAAGAGATCTTATCAGACTAGAACAGAACAAAAATATAAAATCCACCTTAAGCAGGTATAGGAAGATAAGAAGAGAAAACACCACTGATTTCGAACACCGTTGGTGTGGAGATGGCTTATCATGCATCAGATGGCTGCAATCACCACTGATTTTGAACGTGGATGACATGAGTTATAAGAGTAGTCTGCTAACAGATAAGGTGTAGCATTAGTGAACTTCACATAATTGTTAGCCGTCAACATACGAGTGGCATGAGTGAACTGAGTGGCATAATTGTTGCCATATGTGAATCGAGGGGAAAATGGACTGTTAAATGGAAGATTTGATCATAGAGAAGTTGCAACCCATGACAAGGTAGAGCACAAGACATTGGTGCATTGTCATGAAGGGGCCTACAAAATTGAGAAATAGGAAAATCTCAAGCTATACTTAATGTTTTGTGAGTATGCTCAAACCTTTCTGCAAGGATTACAATGGCCTAGACTGAAGAGATGTGTGCTACTTGGGAGGAGTACTATGTATACCCAGGATGCCTAGTGCATCCTGGCTGACCAAGATGTATGAAAGTGCCATTGTACTCCAAGGTGAAAATATCTGATCCTGTGAAAAGAATTACTCGAAAGTGAAAGGGCATACTCGAAAGCAAAGCAAATTGCGAACCCAAGGAGCCTCTTTGGAAATTCCAAAAGCATATTGATTCATTTCATATTGAGTATGTGAAGAGCAATTCCCAAGGATAGGTGAGGTGTAATAGAATGCGAGTCCATGGCTTGTCCGTGACCAATGTTAGCCACTCTGAGGCAAGCCGGCGTTTGTAGCGCCAAAATTATTTTGCACATTTATTTCATTTTTTGTCATGTTGAACATTTTTCTTTTATGTCGCGCACTTGTTTCACGTTTTTATTTTCTTGTATTT
The DNA here is from genome assembly GCA_039583875.1 of Platanthera guangdongensis. Classification (NCBI taxonomy): domain Eukaryota; kingdom Viridiplantae; phylum Streptophyta; class Magnoliopsida; order Asparagales; family Orchidaceae; genus Platanthera; species Platanthera guangdongensis. The sequence continues at coordinate 8,353,583 of CM077166.1, read as the reverse complement.
TCTATGTATTTGAGGAGTTGCAATGGTATATTCTGATACGATCCCAAGAGAAATCCAGCAAGGGGGAGGGCCGGCGGAGGTGAGGAAGATTAAGGAGGGAACGAGAAGAAAAGCTCGGGAGCAACCCTAATTTTCATACATCCAAGCATAATAAATAAGAGTATAACGAAACCACCTTATAGGAGGTGCGGGGTGTGGATAACAAAAAAGCCGTGCGAATAATAATAAAGCATGCACATAATGAAAATAACATAACAAATGCAAATAAAATGACCTTGTCGGCGGCGCGTCTTCGGTCTCTCCTACAGACGGACCCGTCATCGTCTCTCTCTGCCTGTGGACTCGCCACGACGTCTCGTCGGCGTGTGTGTGTCCCGTCGGCATGCGCAACCGTAACAATGTCGTCGTCTGGAAAATATCTCTTGTCCCCAAGAAAGTAGTCAAAGGGGTAGCGAAAGAAGTGATCTTGAGGCAGACATGTAGCTTCGGACTCCAGATGGTAAGACCTGGAAATAGGGACCTCCTGCGAGCCAGAGTCCCCCCTGAAGGTGGTAGTGGCGATCAAGTAGCTTGGTTGTGTTGTACGGTGCCAATTGTCGTCTTTCTTCCAGACCAGTAGGTTGGTGGCAAACCTGTCAGAGGCTAGAGGACGTCGACGAGCGCAGTAGAAAGCTCTTGGTGGTCCGTTAGGGAAGGGAAAGACACGTCGGACGGGACCGAGAGGGCCCACAACCCTGAGGAGAGGCCGACATTCGTGGTCCATTGGATTGTGCAGAGGGGGACCGGAGAGCGGAGGAGAGGAAAGTCATCGTCGAGGCGAAATGGCTGGCCCCGTGGAGGAACTGCATGGTCATAGTCGCCCAATTAACGCGTACATCACCGAGCGTGCGGAGCCAATCCACCCCTAAAATGGCATCGATACCGCCTAGGCCGAATGCATAAACGTCCACGGTGACGGAACAGGACCCCACGGAAATAGGCACAGCAGTGCAACGGCCCTGAGTCGGTCGGCGACGTCCATCGCCGAGGTGTATCGCAACATCCGAAGAGGGAACTCAGGAAAGACAGAGCTGCTGCACCAGGCGCTCAGAGATGAGGTTGTGTCCTGCGTCGTTGTTCACCATGATGATGATTGGACGATCCCGCAACGTGCCTGAGAGCTGCATGGTCTGTTAGTCGGAGATCCCACCCGTCGAGGCGCAAGATAACTCTAACCGGAGGAACGTAGTTGCAGTGGAGTCGAGAGGTGTATCCCCCGCTGAGAGCTCCATAGTCTCAAAGTCGGCAAAGGTAACCTCAGGGTCGACGTCGTTGATGATGACGTGGTACTCCTTCACGGAGCACTCATGGTTGAGGGAGTACGGTTGGCGGCACCGAAAATAGAGATCCTTACTGCGAAGCTCATTGTAAACATTGTTTGAGAGACGCTAAGGGGCCGATGGGCGGCTCGGCCGATTTCCCCAATGCGCCGGCCACGGTGGAGGAGTCGTGGCTGGCGGTCGCCAAGGAGGCCGAGGCTGGTAGTGGTCGGTCATAGGAACAGGTGGTCGGGGGGAGAGGTCAGCTTCCCCCAGACATGTCAAGTCTATGGCGCCGGAAACTGTGTGAGGTGGTGTGTGCGGATACGGGAGCGGATATGTTGCAGTAGACCCTGCATGAAGAAGCCCAGGTAATGATCGGGCGGTAGCCCGGGGACGTGGAAGACCAGGGCGACGAACTCATCAATATAATCGTCCAGACCGGTTGTTTGGCGTACGCCGCAAAGACGCTTGATAGCGAAGGAGCCGGAGTAGCTGGTGTCATACCGCCGGATCATCTCATGCTTGAGCCCGGGCTAGTAGAGGCACGGGTTGGATTGGCAGAGCAACCGAGCCCAGTGGAGGGTTGAGCCGTCCAGTCCAACCAATGTCATAGACACCTTGTCGTGCTCCGGAGTGTAGTTGAGGTCGAAATATTGCTCTGCTTTGGTGATCCAACCCATCAGGTCAATGCCGACGAAGGAGGGAATGTCGAGGGAGAGGGCGGACCGGCCTGGAATGGTCAGAGGAGTGGTCCCTGAAGGAATGGACGGCGGACCGGAGACAAGGAGAAATCCAAAGTCCGCGGGTGGTCCGGACCCGAGCGTGGCGGAGATGGCGACGGTGGACGTCTGGAGGGAGTCAATCTTGGAGCGGAGGGCGAGGAGTGAGGCGTGCATGAAGGCGACGAGTTGCTCTTGAGCCTCCAAAAGGCGGCTTAGGGCTTCAACGGCTGCATCCAGAGGAAGATCAATGGTGGAACGATTTTTGGGAGCCATGGAATGGAATCAGTGGAATGGTGGACAGTAGGAGGCGGAGCTGGTGAAGATCGGCGGAACCCGAGCGTCTGCGCCTGATAGAGGTGCAGAACGGGTGGATTGGAAATCAGCGGACGTAGGCGTTTGAAGCCACGGATCGGGCGACAAAGCGGCGCACAGATGACAAAAGCAATAGATCTGGGCATGGGAGGCAGGCGGAAGCGGGATCGGCGCTGTAGCGGAAGCAAGATCAGGCGCTGCAGCGGGATCAGGCACTATAGCGGAAGCGGGATCGCTGCTTTGTGTGGAAGCGAGGATGGAATCAGCAGTGGCAGACACGCGCAATCACAAGAACCGGCGGCCAAATGCGAGCGGGCGACAGGTCGGACCAAATTGATACGATCCCGAGAGGAATCCGTCAAGGGGGAGGGCCGGCGGAGGTGAGAAAGAGGAAGGAATAAGGAACGAGAAGAAAAGCTAGGGAGCAACCTTAATTTCCATACATCCAAGCATAATGAAAAAGATAACAACGCAACCCCTTTATATTTGTGGGGTGCGGATAACGAAAAAGCAGTGTGAATAATAATAAAGCGTACACATAATGAAAATAACATAACAAATGCAAATAAAATAATCACGTCGGTGGCGCATCTTCGGTCTCTCCACCTCCAAACGGACCTGTCATCGTCTCCCTCCGTGTGCGGATTCACCATGACGTCTCGTCGATGTGTGTCCCATCGACAAGAACAACAGCAACATATTCCCAATGACATAATTAACTAGGTCATACATTTAGTTGTTCTAGATTAATCGGAGGCGTAATCATTATTAGATTTGGTCAGGTCAAACCTTATTTTCTCCCCGACTTTTATGTTGAGCCCAATCCAAACTTTGAGCCTAAGTCGATTTTATTTCAAGAAAAGGTTACAAGTATCATAAAAAAAAATTTATGAAAAAAAGAAAGAAAGCAAAAGTTGCAAAAAAATACTGTAAAAAACAAAATTTACCCATTCTCACGTGAGAACATCTCTCATGCCCATTCTCACTACCATTGCACTCACGTGAGATTAATTGCCCACAAGCCCGTGAAAAGCACACCCAGGCATATTAAATAAAGGAGGCATGCTAAGTTCTATTGGCAGTTGGAACAAAAAACGGAAGCCAGAAGCCCGTGAAAACCATGTGAAATTAAGTTACTGTAACTCCCATGCCCCACTCTCACGTGGGTAAACTGCCCACCTATGTAGCACGGGGACGGAAACAGGATACGGGAAACGTTTTTAATTATTTTTAATTATTTTAATATAAGTATTAATTAATATAAGAATAAGACAACTAACAAACTATTTGTACATATTTTGAATTGTAACGACATGAATTTGCACAAGCTTAGTGTTAGCAATTAGCATAAAAACATTAACGATTTCTCTATGTAAGTGATTTTCCCACGATAGCATATAATATCTACTACGCACTACTTGAAAGCATCATGAATATTTACTCTACTTATTAGCCATCAAGGACTAGTTAGTTTAAACCTAGTTTCTTGAACATTGAAACTGGATTTCAGGCTTCTAACATGATGCATTATCCTCTTAAAACGAGAAGACAAGATGCAATGTTTTTAGGCATATATTGAATATTAATATGATGCAGAAAGAAGAACTAGGAGAAGAAGAAGCAGGAGGAGGAAGAAGAGAAGGAGAAGCAGATAAAGAAGAAGAAGAAAAAAAAGGGAGGAGGAGGAGAAGCAGGAGGAGGAGGAGAAGACGAAGAAGAAGAAGCGGGAGAAGAAGGAGGAGGAGGAGAAGAAGAAGAAGGAGGAGGAGGAGGAGAAGAAGAAGAAGCAGGAGGAGGAGGAGAGAAGAAGAAGAAGAAGTAGAATAAGAAGGAGAAGAAGCATGAGAAGGAGTACCTGCGGGATCGGCGGAATTGGGAGCGGAATGACGGCGGGATCGGGATAGGAACAGGAAAACCTAATGCGTAAAATGAAATACGCGAGCTCTATATCTCACGGAATCGTGTATCCCCCTTGCGGGATACACGATTCCGAAAATAAAATATATATTTTTAAAAAATGCTTTTCCTGGAGTTTCGAAAACGCGTTTCTGGGTGTTTCCCGTATCTGGTACGCGTTCGAGTCGATACGTAGACCATTTTTAAGTATTCGTGCTTTGTAGCTGCCCACGTAAGGAATATGGTTATATGCACCTAACTAAGGAGATAAAATGGGGATTCTCTGATTAAAAAAACATAGAGAAATTTTGATGCCCTTGAACTCTACTCCCTTCTTTTCTCCTTCATTTTTCTTTTATGTGATCTCTTACTCCTTTAAGACTTCATTTGAGAGAGCGGTTGCAGTTGTAAAAAGAGTTGTTGTAAATGCAGCTTTGTAAATGAAGTTGTTGAAAACTGATTGCTGAAAATGAAAAATTGTTTGGATAGTTTGTGTTTGCAGAACTGTTCAGAACTGAGAACCGTTTGACAAAACAGCAATGACGTTTTATAAATATTTTTTATTATAAAATATTTTATATTATATAGTTTTTAATTATTTTTTCCTAATATATATATATATATATATATAATTGTTGAAATTAAATAATTGGAATAAAAAAATATTAATAATAATGTTACTGTTATACTATATACTTTAGATAATTATTTTTTTGATTGCATCTATCGTGCCTCCGCCGGTCAGCCCTCTCGTGCCCTGTGTTGTGCCCTATCTTTTGTCATAATCTCACTAATGCCTAAGTACACCATGTCTTTCCTTACAGTTTCATTCCAAGTCTTTATTGGTCTACCCCTCCCTCGTTTAACATGTCTAGTCACTAGAATCTCACAACGCCTAACAGGTGTCTCTAATGGTCTCCTTTGTACGTGTCCAAACCATCTTAGACGAGCTTCTCGCATCTTCTCTGCAATTGGTGTTACTCATGTCTTATCCCTGATACTTTCATTCCTAATTTTATCCAATATCGTGTGTCCACACATCCACCTAAGCATTCTCATCTCTGCAACTCCCATTTTTTGCTCATGTACACAATTCACTGCCCAACACTCAGAACCATAAAGCATCGCGAGTCTAATTGCAGTATGGTAAAACTCAAATGTCAAAATTACCCTAAACTCCTATAACAGTTAATAGTCAAAATTACCTTGAAAGCAGTAGCAGCAGCAGCAATCTGGGGCAGAGATTTTCTTTGGTTTGAAAACTTGGCAGAATTTCGAGCTCTATTATTCTGTGAAATGAAATTTAATCAGAAACAGAGAACAATTAGTGAGTGGAATCAATATGCAGCAAATTTTATAAAAAAATACATGATCTAAATGCATTAAAATAAAATTCAGAATTAGTAATACCTTAGCACCTTCATCCTTGGAAACATTATAAATGGTAGTAGAGTTAACAGATGTCAAGAGATTTGTGATCTCTTTATACAATTCCGGGTGTATAAGATCAGTTGAAATTTCAATTTTGGACAAGTAACTGCAAAAGTACTTGCTGTCATCCCTCAATATTTTTGGAAGCTGAGAAAAACTATTCAGTTTTGATTCTGCAGAGGCTTCTTTGGACTTATTATAAGGAGGATCACTTAATTGCTTTGTTTGAGCAGCAGCATGTGATGCATGCACAAAATGGTCAACTTCACTGTTAGATTCCAAGCTAGGATATACGTTTCTTGATTCATCTCCAACCTCCCGAGGAGAAGGGATCTCGAACATGTTTGGATTTTGACCCTTCCATGTCTCACCAAGACTACCCATTAGATGCCTGTTCTGATTCCAATCTGACCTACCATATGGCTGTGATTTGCAACCAAAAGGAGAACTATTACCATCCCATTCATTCATTTGAGGTAGAACCGAATTATCTATTGGATGATGCCATCCAGAATAATTGTGCTCACCAGGAAACCTGTCAGCTACTTCATGCACATTATAATGAATCCTAGTTTGATTCATCTCCATATGGGGCCTTGCACCAAAGAGGGATGGAGGAAAATGCTGGACAGAAGGATAAAACTTTGGAGCTGGAGGCCTTTGCTGAAATGGAATGAAACCATTCAGATTTGGAGCAGACCAAGTTGGACCAGTTCTCAAATCCATTCTCTGACCTTTTTCAATATTCGAATCACAATTCCTGTGATGGCTGTTGGATCTACAGTCCCCCGGTTTAATTCTCATGTCATCCTCACAAATGGAAGGATTGGTCATCACATGAATCATAGATGACTGAGGGATTAGTTGACCAGGTGATCTTCCAGGGAAATGATTGACTCGCTTGAAGGGTTCCAGGATAACAGAAGCAGGCTCAGTATGGAAATCTGCTTGAAATTGATTGTCAGTACCTCGCCTCTCTGCCAACGGTCGTCTTTCCCTGTCATCTGCAATGGAGAATTCTTTCGGCTTTAGAAATCAAATGTTAACACATTTTCTTGCATCCATCTACAACAAAACTGTCTTAATCATGATAAGGCTGTTACCAAGCAAACCGAGCAGAGCCAATTTTGAACTGAGCAGCAATTGCTCGACTACAAGCTAGTTCAAGTCGATTATAAGAAGCTTGAAATCGGGATCTGACCTTTTTTTAACTATAACTCCAAGCGAAGTTTCTCTTTTTTTAGAATGATAAGTCATAAGTATATTTTTACTGGGCCTATTTTCTAAGATACGTATATATGTATGAAATTGGGATCAAATCTGAAACTCCTAAATCCAAGAATGATTGGAAATAAAAAAATGGTAAGTAATAGTTTACCTGAGTTCATTCCATCTTTATGTTGGGTCTTTTCTGATGAAAGAAGCACAAAAGCTCTCTCATGATCTACTGAAAATCTATCATTGTCTTCAGTTGAGCAAGCCCTATCATTGCAGACTGGTTCTCTATGGATACATTCAGCCCGTTCTGAACCACGTCTGCACCATATAATAAGAAATTAATTTTTCCACATTAGAGTCAAGATGCAACTGATAAATTATGATTTATGCTGGAAACTATATAAAGAAAAGTTTTAGAAAATACAAAGAAAAGTATTAACCATGGTTTGGGGATTATCACAGGTAGTACGTATATATTATTTTGTTTAACCAATAATAATAAAGTATCCACCTTACAGGAAAACAAACTTAGGGCAGGTTCGAGGAAGCTTCACCAAACATTGTGTTTGAGAAGAACGGTGCAAAAAGTCTGACAGATGCAAATGGAACCACGGACAACCCTAAAATGAAGATGTGGAAGAATGTTGTTATGGGTCTTAGAATGTTGCCGGAAGAGAGGGCGGAGGAGATGACGGTGGTGGTATAGTACAGATCCTTGATCACGGCTGCCTAAGCGGGGCGTGCTCGAGAGAGAGAGCTTCCAAGATTTATTATTGGCTTAGAAAAAATAGACTTTCTTCATTCATACCAATACAAGACTCACTGAGTCCTTTAAATAGGACAATTGACACGAAAAAGAAATAAAGTCAAAGGAAATAACGACAGACTTGGACATGCGACTAAAAAGGACATCTCATAACGACGCGACATAAATAACGATGCTATATAAGGACGCGACTATAAGGCATAATAAAAGCATATTAAGAAATAATTAATACTGAATAACGCCATAACAGGACCCGTAACATCTCTCCCGCCATGCAAAATGAGCATGTCCTCAAGATCGAGAGAAATCTTTGGTGTTTGCATCAGCTGACACTTTGATCATCGGAGTCCTCGACGTGCAGATAGAAAAGTCGTTTGCACCTGTTCCCACGAGTGTACGGCTCGTCGCAGTTGAAACATAAGCCCTTGGCGCGTTGTCTATCATCTCATCTCGAGATAGTCTATGGCCTGGTGGGGCTTGTTTACCCTCGGTACGACCTAGTTGAATGCCTGTGTTGATGGGCAAATAGATCTACTGCGCCAGTTGGAGACAATTGTCACATAACCTGGCCAGACACATGGCAGTTACTAAGTCTGGAGAAGCCTCAAATTCGACATCAAGTCACGGGCATTTGCAAAGTATGGCGGTGAAGATGGTGACTTGCATCTTTGGGGTCAGTGTGACATGTGCCAGAAGTAGTTGAAACTTGAAACTGGTCCAGATAATCGTCCACGGAGCTCATCTGGCGGAGTGTTGTGAGGGCAGTAAGGGAGTTGTTGAAAATTGGAGGGCTGAAATGCAGGTTGGAAAATCATTTGAAATCGTCACACGTCAGACATGGCTGATCAGTGAGGAGACGAGTGGCCCAGAGCAAGGCCGAGTCGAGAAGGAGGCCAAAGGAAGTCGTTCAGATGCTGAAGTTTGTTGATGATCAAAGAATTGTTCGCACCTGGTGAGTCAATCCATGTGATCTATTTTCCCGTTGTAGGTGGGAAATTCCAACCAGGTATAGCGCAACGGAATAACGACTTCAGGACGTAAGAAGATCTGCAGTGGAGGCTCATGGTTGAACGGCGGTACTGAAACTTAACTGTTGTTGGTGTGATCCATGGATGGGGTGGTAACCACGGGAGGTGTTGTTGTGAGTCCATTAAGCTTGGTGGTGAGGGTTGTCATGTCGTCCCGATGACGTGTGACAGCATCCCGAAAGCGTGCTTCTACCTCCTGAAGGCGGGCATCCATAACGGATATAACTGTGTGTATCTGATTCATAGCATCCAAGAAGTCAGTTGATTCTCCCATATTGTGGATGGAGGTCGCCCAGGATAAGGAGCGGGTGACGGGACAACTAGATTGCTCGAAGGCAGCTTTTTGGGAGTTGTTGAGAGAGCAGCGTCGTTGCCCAATATTGCCAACAAAATATACTCTAATCTTTGTTATCTTTATTTTGGAGGTTAGCAAATTGATGTGGATCGGCTGTCATGGGATCTAAATAAATTGACGGCCAAAAATGAATTTTAATTAATTCCTTTTCGGCGCTACCAAAGCTCGAGAGAACAAGGGAAGTGTGTTTCCTTTTGCAGCGACGGTAATGCCATTGTTTCTTTGTGCATGAGAGTAGGAGACGTGTCGTTGAGCGGGAATGTCGTGCGAAACAGGCGGCGCGCGCGAATACCGTGCGGAAACACTGGCGTTGAATGTCGCGTACAGAGGCTGACCTGCGTCGTTGTGGGTTTGTTGAAGCCATACGTCGAGGGAGAATTTGCATTGGCGTGGGGGAACACGATTGTTTTGGGTCACAAAGCAGTGGAGATGCTTGTTGTCGGGATTGAGGAAGGCGCCTCGTGAAGGAAGTTCGGAGGGCTGTTTGTCGGGATTGAGGAACACGCCGCGCGGGAGAACCTAGCTATAATACCAAATTGTTATGGGTCTTAGAATGTTGCCGGAAGAGAGGACGGAGGAGGATATGACGGTGGTGGGATACTACGGAGCTGTAATCGCGGTTGCCTAAGCGGGGCATGCTTGAGAGAGAGAGCTTTCAAGATCTCTTTTAGGGTTAGGGAAAATAGACTGTCTTCATTCGTATCAATACAAGACTCACTAAGTCCTTTAAATAGGACTTACAATTGACACGAAAAGAAAAGAACGTCAAAGGAAATAACGACAAGCTTGAGCATGCGACTAAAAAGGATATCTCATAACGACACGACATAAATAACAACGTCATATAAGAACGCGACTCTAAGGCAGAATAAAAGCATATTAAGAAATAATAATACTAAATAATGCCATAACAGGACCCGTAACAAATGCATGCACGCAATAGAATGAACAGGTTGTCACAACATGTCAAAGATCTTAACTGTAATGTGAATGATTCAATCATGCAAAAATGTTTCCAAAGGTTTAATTAATTAAATAACATTAATTTAAAATCTCACATGAATGTCAAAGTTGATCACAAATGCTCCAAATTAAGAAAATAGGTAATATTTGCAAATTAACAGAGATTGTAATGAAATTAAATGAAGAGCGAATAAGAAATGCATGTCGACTAAAGGTGAAATGGTCCAATTACATTAAACAACAATATTTCTAACAATTAAGGTGTTGTTGCAAAATGCAAGAAAGAAAAAATTATATATAAAGACTCGCCAAGTCATCAGCATCAACAGTAGAGGATGTGGCAAGGGCTGGGAGGAGAAATTCGGCGGCTGGATGGTACTCTGGGGGGCTGCAGAGACTTTTGGAGGCTTTGGATAAGGAGAGGGGAGGTTGCGGAAGTGCATAGATCGAATGAGGGTGGTTGTGGAGTCGTTGGATGGATAAGTGAAGGGACAATTGGGGTTGGATAGGTGGTAGGTGGCTGGGAGTGTTTGGTTGGTTGCTGGAAGAGGAAAACAAGAAGAAGAAAAATTGTTGGAAGGGGAAAATTGCTACAGTGGGGTATGTTGAGGCCACTGGAGGAGGCAAAGGGCTCCACAGACAGTACACGAGGTGTATATGGGGAGGGCTAAGACGTTGAAGGGCTTGGAAGTCAAAATTAGGCGATCTAGAGGGAACTTGGGCATAGTTGCAGTAGGAGATCGATGCGAGTTTGTAGTGAGGGATGGTTGCGGAACTGGAGGAAGTGACGGTGGAGACGAGAGCGTCAGCACCCCTGAAGACTGGAAGGGGCAGCTTCCACACTACACGGAACCCTCAACGTTGCATCAAGGCCTAAGGATAAAGCACTGCAGTGTATAGGAGCATAAGTCCTTAATACCTAGAATAACCAAAAAGGAGTATATATAAGGGGAATTAAGTTAAGTGCACCTGACAGCTCAAATCATCTAAATGAAATAATTAACCTAATTTTCAAAATATAACTCACAAAAAAAGAAGAATACATGAAAATAGGATAAATCAAGTCGGTCACAATCACGGGCTCCGATCATCTATCTGACGTTCCTAAAAGTGTAGATCAAATAAATCTCTCATATGGCGAGTGATCAATCCACATCAATGTCGCCATAGTCGGAAGCAGTCCTGCGATCGCAGACGCAGGTGCACAAAAAAGAGGCACCCGTGCCCAATGATTATACAATGTTACAAAGCTGACATCCAGCCAAATGCCTCGGCGCTCGATCGCAGTCCTAAATTTTCTAAGCTCGGTTGAGACGCTGTAAAAATACATTGACAAGTAAAGCCTTAAATGGTAAAAGAACAAAAAAAATAACAAAGGAGTCATCACAAATAAAAATAAATGCGATAGAAATGAGAATATTAGATTGATGATTTCGTAACTACAAATATGAAATTTAACTTTATAATAATAAGATCGCTTCCCACCATGGCCCTCTACTTCTAGGATCAAGAATCGTATTCATCACCATGAACAACCTTATTCCATCAATCAGTGTCATCCCCCTGAATTTGTTTATGTTTGCTAATTTTGAGGATTTGTTGAAACAAGGTAGATGGGTGGTTGGTTCTTCCTATCGACTACTTTAGCATAGGGTTGTGACTCCCATTGTGATCGGAATTTGAAGAGTTCCTAATCCATGGTCCGGTTGTAGGCCAGGCTCTCCCAACAACATGGTGGTCATGGCTTTTGAAGCTTATCTCTAGTCAATCAATGGGTGGCTAACCTAGACATTTTTGTCACGTGTTTTAGGTGAAAAGGTTGGGCCAAAGGTTTTGTTTTGCTCTGGTATGAGAATATGAGAGCACAGTTTCTAGAATCAAAGATGCACTGAAGGGATGAGAAGTTTATTTTGTGAGGAGTCTCATCTCCTAGAATGTCCCCATCTCCACTCTCAAGGTGTCAGTTGTTGAGATCTATGTTGGATTTCAATGAGGCTTTGATGGTCAATTTCATGTACGGGAGTTATCTGAATTGACTCAAACAACTTGGGACTACTTTAGTGAGTATGAGGATGGTCGAGCCTCAATATGTGTCCTTCGATTCCCCTTAAGGCCTTCTAACTTCGCTAACATTGCTAACATTTCTAATCTGATCAACATTCACTTTTTACAAGTGGGGAGAACCCATTCATGTAGGTTCTTCCCCATTGGATTGAGGAGTATATTGTGGAGATGGATGGGAGTTTAAAAGCCAAAAACGCTGGGAGGAGGGGTGGTGTAGTTGTGGGCGTGTGTTGGGTTAGGAGGAGTCGTTAGGATGAAGAGGCAGACCACGCCTCCAAGGAGTCTATTTAACAAGAAGCGGGCAGACAAGCCATCCATGTTAGGAGCCAGAAAATGGTTAGGTCATCATATTTTTCAGTCAACAACAAAGACACCTCCTTCAAACACAATCTAAGATCTAAATGTGGGGGGTGAGTCTGATGTTGTTGTGGGTTCTACGAATGAAGCGGGGGCTCACATAGCTTACTTTTATTGTGTGGCATATCAAGGAGAAGCACATTTTCGTTGCACCTATCCCTTACTTATTCTAGGGGAGGCATCTCCTAAAGTGTATGGCCTAGATAAGGATCTTACGCATAAGCATGATCGGGCGACGCTCGAAGGTACAACAATCGAGTAGCTTTGTCTTGTTTTCGTGTACCAACAAAAACAATCCATCGAGACCATGATTTTCCATACACATGTTCATCAATAGGCTTGCAATGACCTGAAGAGAGTGTGTTCCCAGATGATAGAGGAGTGAGGCAAAGTGAAGAAGTTGAGTTGGATCTATGGTCCTCCAAGGAGCATTTTCATGTGATACATGTGACCCTGGAAGATCTAAAGGTTGTCTAACTTAGGGAAGCAAAGATTCATGAGTAGGACAAGAGAACTTGACTTTAAGAAAAAAGGAAAATAGACATCAAGTTTAGAAAACTGACAAGATAACATCATTAGAGGCGGTAATTGATGCGTTTCATTGGAAGGAGACATCCTGAAGGAGCTCTCAAAATCTAAAATGACTATATTGAAAGATGTCTCATTCATCTCGTGGTTAAAGATTGCAATAGAGAAAGGGTGAACACTTCCTTTAAATAGGTCATATTCATTGCCTTTAGAAAAGGGGTCATCTGTCTGGCAACGCTCGTGGGTAGATTACCTTTGACAAGCTTGTGGGTAGTCAAGACTGTTGAAACCAGTCACCCGGTTCCACCTACAGTTCGGACCTGATGTTGCGGCTCACACTTACTCTTCTCGAACCGCCCTCCCGACGTTAGTCACAGGACCAGAAACAGACCGATGGTCTCAGCTCGAAGGTCCCACCTCGTACCCGGAAGAATCTATAGTTCTTCCCCTCCCTAGTCAATGCTGAGCTAGGTGCCTCTGAGGAAGAATATAGCAAGGTTCAACAACCTTTTCTCAGGCACCTTATCGGTCTATTTATAGGCCTCTGAGTTGGATCTGCAAATAACCATACTGAACTGACCTGAAATTACCAAAATACCCTGGGTTGGGCCTGCCAACAGCCAAACTCCGATGTTCTGAAGGGCTATACGCAGACCACCAAGGGCAAAAGGGTAAAATTACCCGGGGTAGAAGAGTAAAATCCCCCTTGGGGGTAGGAAGGTAAAAACATCCTTCTTTCTCTATGGCGAGTGAGGAAACGACCAGCGGCGAGACGAGCCCTCCTTCTCGTCTCGCAGGCCTCCCGCATTATGGGAGCCATCTCGCCCTCATGGGCCCGTCGCGCACCCAAAGGGCTTCTCGCCTACTGCAGAGAACCCCCGTCTCGCCTCCTGCGAGTGGACCACATGGTCCCACACGCCTATCCAGTTCCTCTCGCCAACTTCTCATGTTCGCTGCTTGAGCCTCCTCCCGCGAGCCCAAGGTTGTACACAATCCTCGCTCTTTTCGAGGTTGCCCCAAGCTCGGAAAGAAAGTCCAACCGAGGCTCGCGGCGTTGGGATTCTTTTATGGGAATCTTTGGCGGTCCCCCCACCTTGGAGTCTATAAATATTAAAATATGAGACCCCATCTTATCATGGAGTGCCCCTTTTCTCATTTCCACCTCTCTTCTACCCTCAACATGTCTCACAGCCAGAGTTTCCGTGAGCGTCTCGCAATGGTCCGGAAGCAAAATAAAGCCAATGTGGCTGCCCTGATCTCATCTTTGGTCCGCACCCCCGCTTCAGCACCTTCATCATCTCGCCCGAAGAAGGCCAAAACCGCGGGCCCTCCCCTCACGGCCGGCGCGACATCCTCAGCCCCCTCGACAGCTGATACACTTCCTCCAGCATCTTCCGGGGAGAGACAGGTGATTCTTGACTCCTCTCGCTTCTTTTCTTTTATCGTCTCGTTTATTGACCATTCTCTCTCAGGGAAACCTCACTTACTCTCTCATGACTGTGAATCCTCCTGACATTACTGACCAACATTACCAACGCTCTGACTCGCCTCAGGAATCCTCCACCCCCCCTATCACGAGGAAAGAAGACCTCTCGCGCCTGGTGGGGAACTCTCGCATTCCAAGTAAGTAAACTCATCCTGCCCTCTCGCTTCCCACAGATTCTTATTCCCCTATCAGGTATATTTGAGACCACTGGGCTAGACTTCTTGCGAGACCACCCTTCATTATGATCTTCCACTTTTTTGTTGCGCGGGTATCCAGTTTGACTCAGGTACTGAGGATTCCCCCGCGCCATCTCCCCTCTCGCCTATTCCTCGCTCAGATGAGATCAAAGACCATCTGGGTGATCCTATGGACCCTCTGGAGATGAAGCGCCGGACGGCCCGGATGTTTCAAAAATACACTCATGTCATCCGCGAGATGGAACGGGAGAAGCAAGCTACCGATCGGCGCATTGACTGGTTGGAAACTGAGTGCGCTCGCCTCTTTGTCGAGGTCGATGCCGACGCCGTAATAGATGGGACAGACCCCAGGCCATCATAAGCGAGACTGACCAACATCACCGTCTTGCGCGCTGCGGTCTAGACGTCGTCCGCGCCTTTCATCTACCTGGTCGCCCTCCATGCGCGGGATCTCGCGGTGGCCGTTGGAAGTGGCACAAGAATTGAGGGGTCCTGAAGTCGTCTCGCCTATTTAATGCTTCCTTGTAACTTTGTTATGTATCAATCAGCCACCGCGCCTTCTTAATTATTAATTTGTTATTTAGGACCTCCTGGACGAGATGTCCGCTTCATGCGGGACGAAATAATGTATTATGATATTTTTGTCAACTTCTTTCCTGCTGGATTCTCATTATTGATGTGTTAATTAATCCACTTTTTTATTTTAATTTTGGCTCATCGGAAAAGTCGTCGTGGCGTTTCGCGCCTCGGGGTCAGGAGAGAGAGAGAGAGAAGATGAAACGTCGGGTTGCCCCTTCGACTTCCTCATTCTTATTTCCCCGCCCATTTTTCCCCTCTCTCCAACTGCTATAAATACCCCCTCCCCCGGATCCAGAAGCTTTACATCTGCGCTATCGCTTCCTGCTGCTGCCGAGATTCAGGGTTCTCTCCTGCTCTTCCTCGCCTACCTCTTCTCGCGTCCCGCTTCTACCTCTCTTTTCCATCCCCTTCTATTTCTGTCATCTCGCTCGCCATGTGGAAGAAGAGAGCAGAAGAAGGCGAGGTCCGCAACCGATGCGGAAGACGATTTACGACCACGACTTCCCTCCCGGCAGAATCTCCGAAGAGGATTACAACCGCTTTCGCAGCGAGTTCCTGGCTGAGGCTTATGAGTCGCGCCCGCCAAAGGTCGGCGAGGCGATTAATACCTTCTACTCCAGCGAACTCGTCTTCCCCGTCTTGCACTTCGAGGCGGGGCTAAGACTCCCCCTCTGGCCAGAGGTAAAACAGGCTTTGAAATACTTCGGCGTTGTCCCCGCGCAGTTCAACCCACACGTCATCTCGATGTTGGTTGCTTTCGCCAGCTACCTGCGCCGCGAGCGCATCGAGTTCAGTCTGACTGTCTTCCGCAAGTTGTTCATCTACCATGCGAAGGACGATGGCGTATCTTACTTCACAGGCCAGGGTCTCAAGGTGTGCGAGACGCCTAACAAGAACCACCATTGGCCTACCCGCTTCGTCTTTATTCGCGGGAACCTTGGAGGCGTCCCTCTCGCCCCGGTGTCACCTGTCGAGGTGTACTACGAGACCCCCAAGGTTGGGGGTGCCGAGAAGGCTCTCTGCGACTTCTTCGCAGGGAAACATTTCGAGGTCAACTACCTCTGGCAAGACCTCGACTCGCTCCTTCCCGTCCTCCATGGCGAAGGTATACTCGCGCCATCTCAATATTATGCTTACCGTCTTGTTTCATTCGAACCATTTTCTTGCTCAGGAGATAGGACTATCCCCGTCCACCCCCCTACCTGAGCAACAAGGGTCTCTCCCTTGCCAGCATGGCGGCAGAGGCAGCAAAGGAAACGCTAACCCCCGCCCCTAAGAAGAGGTCTGGGGAAGATGCTGCTACCTCTCGGCATAGCCCAAAGAAGAAAATGAAAATGGCTGTGTCATTCCCGAAGGCGAAAAAGGAGCTGCTCCTAAGGAAAGGAAGGAAATGTCGGGGTCCCTGACCCCCAATTCTGTGGAAAGAACTCCCTCACCTCGCCAACAAGCCGTCTCGCCTGCCCGCGAGACGGCGCCACCTGACCAGACCACTACTACCTCATTCTAGCCCACCGAGCTTCCCCCTCGCGAGGCTGGCTCTTCCAGTCGTCCGGCCCCCTCCTCACATCCAAATTATAACATGGGGCCCGTGATGAATGACGTCGCCAGCGAGCCGGTACTCCTGTGGGAGGAGTCCAACCGTGTGTCGGTGTCTACTCTCCTTCCCTCCTGGAAGGAGCAAGACCCACCCACGAGTCATGCCTTCTCCCTCAAGTATGGGCTCTATGGGGGTCTTGGGGCTGAACCCTTCGACAACAAGCCGTCGCGAGACCTCGTTCTGAAGACTGCTCACGCCCAATTTCGCTCCATGGAGCTCTCGCACCGAATCTCGCGCCGCCTAATCTTCAACAACAAGAAGTGGAAGTAGGCCGAGATCAGCCTTGCTGCGGAACGCGAGAAGTCAAATGACCTCCAGAAGAGGTTGGTCGTCGCCGACAACCTTCTCGCACGAAGCCAAGGCGGTGTGGTAAGCTTTTTAATTGCCACTCGCCAGTTTCACTTGCTAGCTCTTCATGAACTTTTGTTGACTGATAGCCTTCTCGCAGGATGCCGAGACTGCCGATCGAATGCGCTCGCGCATTACGACTTTGGAGGGGGAGAACAAGAAATTGAAGGCTGAGAACGCCCGTCTCCTGGACAGCACCGTGCTCCACCCAGATCCGTTCCCAGCTCCCCTGCCAATTCATTACTCACTGGACGAGGTTGACGCCATCTGCCGAGACGCCAACATCAAGACGGCTGAGCTCGTCCTCAAGATGATGGAGCTGGGGGTGGTAAGGGATGATGCCGAGGCGGTCACCGTCCGCGACTTGGTCCCCACGCTGTATGGCGAGACGGACGGCAGCTCTGCCTCCAGTGACGAGGAGTAAAAGGGTGTCAAAGTCTTGGGACTCCCCCCCCCCTTTTTTTCTTTTTCGTCTCATGTACTTGTAAAATTTTTTGATAGTGAAATGCCTCTTCTTTCTGTGATGAACCAAAGAGCTCTTTATTATAACATTTCGCTCTCTTTATTTCATCGCGCTTTATCCATTGTTGTCTCGCATGAAAGTTAACTTAGGGCGCTGGTCGTTGGCCTTCTCTTCACCCCTGTCGAGCGCGACATAGTTTGCCATTTTACTCTCGTCTCGTCGTGAGATGCACCTCGCGCGAGTAGAGCCCAGAGACCAAACTGTTGCTTACGATAAATCCCCCCTTTCTGTGCGAGATATGTGCCTTTGATAGTGACTACTCGCTCGCTACGTGTGAGACCCCCCCTCGCAGAGCGCCAGTCTAAAGTGCTCATCCTCACTTGTATTGCCCCAACCCCTCTTTCTTATAGGGATCTTCCGTCAATTTCATGATAAGTATAGGCACCTTTCTTCGTGAGCTCTTACCACTTGACTTGTCTCCGAGTGAGCCTACAACCCTGTCAGCTAGATGAGAGCCTGGTCAGCGGGTCTGCTCGGGGTCCCCTCTTCAAACCATCTCCAACCACCGAGTGAGCCTACAGTCCTGCCAGCTAGATGAGAGTCGGGTCAGCGGGTCTGCTCGGGGTCTCCACTCCAAATCATCTCTAATCACCGAGTTAGCCTACAGTCCTGCCAGCTAGATGAGAGCCTGATCAGCAGGTCTGTTCGGGGTCCCCTCTCCAAACCATCTTCAACCACCGAGTGAGCCTACAGTCCTGTCAGCTAGATGAGAGCCTGGTCAGCGGGTCTGCTCGGGGTCTCCTCTCCAAACCATCTCCAACCACCGAGTGAGCCTACAGTCCTGCCAGCTAGATGAGAGCCTGGTCAGCGGGTCTGCTCGGGGTCTCCACTCCAAATCATCTCCAACCACCGAGTGAGCCTACAGTCCTGCCAGCTAGATGAGAGCCTGGTCAGCGGGTCTGCTCGGGGTCTCCTCTCCAAACCATCTTCAACCACTGAGTGAGCCTACAGTCCTGCCAGCTAGATGAGAGTCTGGCAAGCGGGTCTGCTCGGAGTCCCCTCTCCAAACCATCTCTAACCACCGAGTGAGCCTTCAGTCCTGCCAGCTAAATGAGAGCCTAGTCAGCGGGTCTGCTCGGGGTCTCCTCTCCAAACCATCTCCAACCACTGAGTGAGCCTACAGTCCTGCCAGCTAGATGAGAGCCTGGTCAGCGGGTCTGCTCGGGGTCTCCACTCCAAATCATCTCCAACCACTCGAGTGAGTCTACAGTCCTGCCAGCTAGATGAGAGCCTGGTCAGCGGGTCTGCTCGGGGTCTCCACTCCAAATCATCTCCAACCACTCCTCTCATCTAGATGAGAGCCTGGTCAATCTGCTCGGGTTCTCCATCATCTCCAACCACCGAGTGAGCCTACAGTCCTGCCAGCTAGATGAGAGCCTGGTCAGCGGTCTGCTCGGGGTCTCCACTCCATACCATCTCCAACCACCGAGTGAGCCTACAGTCCTGCCAGCTAGATGAGAGCCTGGTCAGCGGGTCTGCTCGGGGTCTCCTCTCCAAACCATCTGAGTGAGCCTACAGTCAGCGGGTCTGCTCGGGGTCTCCACTCCAAATCATCTCCAACCACCCTAGATGAGAGCCTGGTCAGCGGGTATGCTCGGGGTCTCCACTCCAAATCATCTCCAACCACCTCCTACTCCAAATCAGCGGGTCTGCTCGGGGTCTCTCCATCTCCACGGAGTGAGCCTACACAGATGAGAGCCTGGTCAGCGGGTCTGCTCGGGGCATCTCCGAGTGATCCTCCTGCTAGCCTGGTCAACGGGTCTGCTCGGGGTCTCCACTCCAAATCATCTCCAACCACCTGAGCCTACAGTCCTACAGTCAGCGGGTCTGTTCGGGGTCTCCTCTCTAAACCATCTCTAACCACCGAGTGAGCCTACAGTCCTGCCAGCTGGATGAGAGCCTGGTCAGCGGGTCTGCTCGGGGTCTCCACTCCAAATCATCTCTAACCACCGAGTGAGCCTACAGTCCTGCCAGCTAGATGAGAGTCTGGTCAGCGGGTCTGCTCGGTGTCTCCACTCCAAATCATCTCCAACCACCTGTCTACAGTCAGTCGGGTCTGCTCGGGGTCTCCACTGCAAACCATCTCCAACCACCGAGTGAGCCTACAGTTCTGCCAGCTAGCTAGATGAGAGCCTGGTCAGCGTGTCTGCACGGGGGTCTCCACTCCAAACCATCTCCAACCACCGGTGAGCCTACAGTCCTGCCAGTTAGATGAGAGCCTGGTCAGCGGGTCTGCTCGGGGTATCAACTCCATACCATCTCCAACCACCGAGTGAGCTACAATCCTGCCAGATAGATGAGAGCCTGGTCAGCGGGTCTGCTCGGGGTCTGCTCTCCAAACCATCTCCAACCACCGAGTGAGCATACAGTTCTGCCAGCTAGATGAGAGCCTGATCAGCGGGTCTGCTCGGGGTCTCCTTGCACCCACTCCACTCTTAATGCTAAGAAAAAGGACACCTGCGGTTTCATCATATCAGAAGGCCACATCAAAATTGCAAGTATCGAAAAATGTAATGAACAAAAGGTGTTATGGATAAAATCTCTTTAAGTCATCTCCACTTCGGGCACGATCGAGGGGTACCCCGTCCACATCCTGGAGGTGGTACCATCCCGATTTCAAGACCTCTTTTACTACAAAGGGACCTTCCCAGTTGGGATTGAGCTTCTCTACTGATGCCCCTCTGCCTGCTGCGTCCACCTTCTTGAGGACTAAGTCACCATTCTGGAACTGATTGATTCTTATATGCTTATCAAAGTACTTCACCATCCGGCGCTTGACCTCCTCCTGCCGGATCAACGCCAAGTCCTTGAGTTCTTCCACGAGATCAAGAGAGAGTCTTTGCTCTTCCACGTTCTTTGCCATCCATCCTTTGTCTCCTTCCCTTGCAACGACTACTCTTGGAGATGTGACCTCGAACTCTATTGGTATGACCGCCTCCGAGCCATGAGAGAGCTTAAATGGGGTCTCTCCCGTGGCGGTGTTTGGTGTGGTCCTTAAGGCCCAAAGAACTGAAGGGAGCTGTTCCACCCAGCTCCCCCTTAGATTCTCCACCTTCTTCAAAAGATTGACGATGATCTTGTTTGCTGCTTCCACCTGTCCACTACTCCGTGGATGATGAACCGAGACAAAACAGAGGTCTATGCACAGACGGATGCAAAAATCAACGAATTCTCTACTAGCAAATTGTGGTCCATTATCAGTCACAATGGCCAGCGGTAGCCCATGCCTGCAAATGATCTCTCCCCATACGAAATTTTTGACCACCTGCTATGTCACCTTGGCCAACGCCTTCACCTACAGCCATTTTGAAAAGTAATCTATCATGACCAAAATAAACTTCCTCTGACCACTAGCTTGCGGAAAAGGACCCACCAGATCTAGCCCCCATATTGCGAAGGGCCAGGGAGCCGTGATCGTTTGTAGCCTTTGTGCGGAAAGGAGTTGGGGGGAAAACTCCTGGCACTTTTGGCATCTCTTTGCGAACTCTTCTGCATCTTTCCCGAGGGTAGGCCAGAAGTACCCCAGCCTCAACACTCTCCCCTCTAAAGTCCGGCTCCCTGAGTGACTCCCACTATCCCCTGAATGGATCTCTTCCAGGACCCTCAGAACCTCCTCCTCAGATACGCATCGAGCCAGCAGACCCGACAACGTCTTGCGATATCGCGCCCCATCTTTCAACAAGTAGTACGCTGATTTGTACCTGACCCGCTTCTTATCGAGATCGCCCTCAGGAAGTTGTCCCGAGGTCAAGAAAGTGATGAAGGGGTCCATCCAGGACCCTTGCTGGTTTATCTCCATGAGTTCTCCCTCTTCTATGGACGGCCTGAAAAGCCCGTCACCGTTCCTCCGGCTCGAGGGCCTTATTTGGCGAGTTGGTCCGCTTGAGTGCTTTCATCTCTCGGGACGTGCTGAATCGAAAAACTGCGGAACTGCCCGATAATGTCTTTGACCTTCCCTAGATACAACTGGAGGGTGGGTTCCCTCGCTTCGAACTCCCCTTTGATCTGTCCTGCAACCACCATAGAGTCCGTGGAGACCCTAACGTCTTGTATGCCCAACTCCCGAGCCAACCTGAGCCCTGCGATGATCGCCTCATATTCTGCTTGGTTGTTGGTGATTGTAAAGTGGATCTTCAAAGCTTGCTCAATTCTGGTCCCCTCTGGACTTACCAAGATCATTCCTTCCTCCAAAGGAATTTTTTCCTGACGCTCCATCTACCAGCATCTTCCAAGCCGCTCGAGGGGGTGCTTCGGCCTCTTGGATCTCAACCACGTAATCCGCTAGGAAGTCGGCCATCACTTGTGCTTTGATGGCAAGCCGAGGAGTAAAAGTGAGGTCGAATTCACTGAGCTCAATTGACCATTTGGCCAACCTTCCAGAGTGTTCCACCCCCTCCAAGATGCGACGGAGGGGGTGATCCGTCACCATCTGAATCGAATGAGCCTGAAAATACAGCCTAAGCTTCCTGGCCGATACAATGAGAGCAAATGCTAGCTTTTCGAGGATTGGGTATCCGAGTTCCGTCTTCTTCAGGACCCTGCTTACGTAATAGCTAGGGAATTGCTTTTTTCCTTCCTTTCGTACTAGAACCGAACTTACGGCCCCGGTCCCCACCCCTAGATATAAGAACAAGACCTCCCCTTCCCTCGGTCCCTGGAGTAGAGGCGCTCGGGTGAGCTGCTGCTTTAGCGCCTGAAAAGCCTCCTCGCACTCCGGGGTCCATTCGAACTTCTTACCCCCTCTCAACGTCCGGAAGAAGGTGAGCATTTTTCTTCGGCTTGGGAGAGGAACCTGCTTAGTCCGGCCAGCCTACCGGCGAGACGTTGAACTTCCTTGGCATTCTTGGGAGATTCCAGCTCTAGAATTGCCTTCACCTTATCGGGATTGGGCTTTACTCCGGATGAGGTAAGAAGATGCCCGAGGAACTTTCACCGACTGGCTCCAAAAACGCATTTCATGGGGTTGAGCCTCATTTTATATTTTCTTAAGGTCCCAAAGGTTTCCTCAAGATTCAAGACGTGAGATCTGAGGTCCCGACTTTTGATCATTAGATCATCCACATAAACCTCGAGGTTCCGCCCCTTCTGCTCTCGAAAGATCCGATCCATCATTCTTTGGTAGGTCACCCCCGCATTTTTTAACACAAATGACATCATGTTAAAACAAAAACATCCATCCTCCGTGACGAAGGTGACGTCCTTGACGTCCGGAGGGTGTATGCGTATTTGGTGATATCCTGAAAACGCGTCTAGAAAACTCATTAGTGAGAAATTGACGGCTGAATCAACCAGCGCCTCAATTCGAGGCAGAGGGTAGCAATCCTTAAGGCACACTTTATTTAAGAGAGAGAAATCTACACATTCTCCACTTACCCTCCCCCTTTTTAACCATTACAACATTGCTCACCCACCCCGAATACTTACAGGCAGACACAAACCCTGCCTTAAGCAGCTTTTCTACCTCCTCTCTAATGAGTCCGGCCATCTTGGAGGCGATGACCCTCTTTTTCTGTTGCACTGGGCGAGTGTTGAGGTCGAGATTGAGACGGTGGCATACCACGTCCGCATCGACCCCGGGCATGTCGGCCGCGCTCCAAGCGAAGACGTCAATATTCCTCTGCACGCATGCCTTGACCTCCTCCCGATCTTCTGGACTGAGCTCTCCGCTGACCTTTATCTTTTCTCTTCTTTCTTCTCTGGTGAAGATCTCCATCTCTAGTACCTCTACGACCGCCTTCAGCCTTGACGACTCCTCTTCTTTCTCCTGTTCCCCCGGCACATCCTGTTCTCCTGCCTCCTGGCCTGTTGCCTCGTGTTACATGACAGTCACCACCATTTCTTCCCCAAGCTTCTCCATCTCCAGCTCGCCAGTGCTCCCTCCTCCCAGTAGCGTAATTCTTCTTTTTTCCAGCTTGGCCTCCCTTCCGGGCGACCCTCCTGCTACCCCCCTCTTTCTCTTTTCTCTCCTCCTCCCGTCATCTTCCTTCGACCACCTCTCCTCTTCCTCCATCTCTCCATCCTTCTCGCCCGCCGTTTCCGGCTCCCCCGCAATGCCTCCTTCCATCATCACTTCTCCCTCTCTTCCAATCTCTCTTTCTTCTTCCTCCTCTTCCATCCCCGTCTCTCATTCCTTCTCTCCCGCCGTTTCCGGCTCCCCTGCAATGCCTCCTTCCATCACCACTTCTCCCTCTCTTCCAACCTCTCTTCCTTCTTCCTCCTCTTCCATCCTCGTCTCTCCATCCTTCTCTCCCGCCGTTTCCGGCTCCCCCGCAATGCCTCCTACCATCACCACTTCTCCCTCTCCTCCAACTTCTCTTTCTCCTTCCTCCTCTGCTTTGCTACCAAACTCATGCTGCCATTGTTTCATCCTCTTCTCCATCTCTTCGGCCTCTCCCTGCCATGAGATGGTGTTTACTGCCGTCACGTAGCATTCCCTGGCCGCCTTCGGGTCTCCCCGTACCTTGATTTGAGTACCTCCCGCATTGAGCTTCAGGCACTGGTGGAAAGAGGACGACACACATCTAAATACACTGATCAAGGAGCGCCCAAAAATAGCGTTGTAACTGCTGGGGGCATCCACTATGACGAAACGACAGTTCCTGGATAGTCCCCCCCCGGGTTACTTGGAGTCCCACTCCCCCTCGACCTCCTTCCTCTCTCCTGAGAATCCAAACAACGGTCCATCTGCTGCCAGCACCCTCCGGGCCTCCACCTCATCTCGTTAAATGCCTTTTTGAAAATAACATTCACTGAGCTCCCATTGTCAACCAGGATCCGCGATACCGTGAAGTTCTCAATGGCGGTCCAGATCACCAGTGCGTCACTGAAGGGGTCTTCATGGTCTGGCATGTCCTTTCTCGAAAAGGTGATTTTCTCATCCGGGGAGGGGATTGTGACGTCGAAGCGACGCTCCGACGGTACATGGTATGAAGGCTTGCCTTTCGGGCAGCCTTGATCCCCACCCCCCCATGAATTACCCCAATTCCCCCTCGGTCTCCGACGTCCGCTCGATCCACACATCGATCTTCCTCTCCGGTCCCGGTCACCTCCACTATCCTTACTGGCCTCTGCTGCTCTCCTGTTCCCCTTGCTCTCTATATTTCCAAGAATTCTGGGCAGGTAGCCGTTGCGTGACCTTCCTCCTCGTGGAATTCACAGTATGACAACGCTACCTCCTCCCCTCCTGAGGGTTTCTCCTCCTTCCCGCTCCTGCTCCTGCTCTTCCTCTCTCTCGGCCTGTTCCTCTCCCTCGGCCGATGGCCATAGCTTGCGGCGGCGGGGGTAGGGGAGGTCTATGACCGTACCTCCACCCCTGCTGGTTAAATCTTCTAGGCCCTCCTGGCTGGTTCCTTCCTCCTTGGGGAAATCCTCTCCCTTGCCCTGGGGAAGGGCCCCCTGCTTCCTCCATCCTAGCTCCTGGTACGCCGATGCCCTCGACTCTTCTCTTCTCCTCCCTTCTTGATGTCTCCCTCCGGACTCTCTTGATTCAACCTCCGTCAGCCTCGCAAGCTTTTTTGCAAAAGCTGGATTCGTCGCCTCCATTGCTATTTCCTTCGCAGCCTTCTCCATCAACCCCTCAAAGGACAGTGGCGCCTTCCGAGTGAGGCTCATCTTGAAGAAGCCTTCCCGTAGTCCCACGGTAAAGGCCATCTGGAGGGCGAATCCAGGCACCTCCTGAATATCCAGGATCTCCTCCTGAAATCTGTCCACATACTGAGCTAGGGACTCATCTGCCCTCTGCTTAATCAAAAAAATCGACTCCGGGTTCTTCTTCCTCTTCTTCAAAGTTGAGAAACGCAGCTGAAAGCTCCTGCTCAGGTCCTCGAAGCTGTATATCGAGTCTGTCGGGAGCTGATGAAACCAATCTCTATCCTTGTCCTTCAGAGTAATGGCAAAAAGACGGCACTTAAAAGCGTCCGTCATCGGCCTGATCGAAACCGCGTCCTCGAACCACTGTAGGTGCTGGAGGGGTTCATCTTTCCCCACATAATAGTTCATCTCGGGTTCACGGAACCCTTCCGGGACGGGAGCTGACAGGATTAGCTCGCAAAACAGCGACCCTCTTGCCCCGGGTTTCGCCGCCCCCACTCGCGCGACGACGTCCCTTGGCGAGACGGCACTCGCCGGGCTTGGGAACAGCTCCATTCCCACCATGTCTCGCGCGCCTCCTTCCACCATCACTTCTTTTCCCGGTCGCCTCCCTGGGGCATCATCACCCACTCTTGCCGAGACGAGATCTTCCTGCGGTGCGATAGCAGGAACCTGAGGCTGCGGGGTTGAGTAGTCACCCTATCGCGGGATCCCCTGCAGCATGTCCATAATGCCTTTAATCGACGCCATGAACTCCTCCCTTCCAACGAATCCTCCCGGGTTGTCTGACCCGTCTCCGTCTCCTTCTCCGTGACCTCCCACCATGAGGCAACTCAAAATTCTTCTGTGTGGGCGCGGTCCACGCTCACCGCACCAAAAATGTTGAAACCAGTCTCCCGATTCCACCTAGAGTTCGGACCTGATGCTGCAACTCACACTTACTCTTCTCGAACCGCCCTCCCGACGTTAGTCACAGGACCAGAAACAGACCGATGGTCTCAGCTCGGAGGTCCCACCTCGTACCCGGAAGAAACTGTAGTTCTTCCCCTCCCTAGCCAATGCTGAGCTAGGTGCCTCGGAGGAAGAATATGACAAGGTTCAACAACCTTTTCCCAGGCACCTTATCGGTCTATTTATAGGCCTCTGAGTTGGATCTGCAAATAACCATACTGAACTGACCTGAAATTACCAAAATACCCTGGGTTGGGTCTGCCAACAGCCAAACTCCGCTATTCTGAAGGGCTATGCACAGACCACCAATGACAAAATGGTAAAATTACCCGGGGTAGAAGAGTAAAATCCCTCTTGGGGGTAGGAAGGTAAAAACATCATTCTTTCTCTATGGCGAGTGGGGAAATGACTAGCTTAGAGACGAGCCCTCCTGCTCGTCTCGCATGCCTCCCGCATTATGGTAGCCGTCTCGCCCTCAAGGGCCTGCTCGCGCACCCAAAGGACGTCTCGCCTACTGCAGAGGACCCCCGTCTCGCCTCCTGCGAGTGGACCATATGGTCCCACTCGCCCATCCAGTTCCTCTCGCTAGCTTCTCCTGTTTGCTGCTTGAGCCTCGTCCCGCGAGCCCAAGGTTGTACACTAATCAGGAGGAATCTCGACTGAAGATGGAGTTTCAGTCGACATCTAGCAGGAGTCAAGATCAACTGTAGGTGGATAATAGGTCGACACATAATTATGAGGAATTTCAACTGGAGGTGGAGAGTCAGTCGACACCTAGCAGGAGCCAAGCTCAATTGTAGGCGGAGAATAGTCGACACCTAATCAGGAGGAATCTCAACTGAAGGTGGAGAGTCAGTCGACACCTAGCAGGAGCCAAGCTCAACTGTAGGTGGAGAATATAGTCGACATCTAATCAGGAGGAATCTCAACTGAAGGCGGAGAGTAAGTCAACACCTAGCAGGAGGCAAGCTCAACTGTAGGCGGAGAATAGTCGACACCTAATCAGGAGGAATCTCAACTGATGATGGAGCGTCAGTCGACACCTAGTGGGAGTCAAGATCAACTGTAGGTGGAGAATAGGTCGACACCTAATCAGGAGGAATCTCAACTGAAGGTGGAGAGTCAGTCGACACCTAGCAGGAGCCAAGCTCAACTGTAGTTAGAGAATAGTCGACACATATTCAAGAGGAATCTCAACTGAAGGTGGAGAGTCAGTCGACACCTAGCAGGAGCCAAGCTCAACTGTAGGTGGAGAATATAGTCGACACCTAATCAGGAGGAATCTCAACTGAAGGTGGAGAGTAAGTCGACACCTAGCAGGAGCAAAGCTTAATTGGAGGTGGAGGTCGATAGCTCACAGGAGCCGAGCTCAACTGGAGGTGGAGGTCGACAGCTCACAGGAGCCGAGCTCAACTAGAGGTGGAGGTCGACTCGGGAGGCAAGTAGTCGGCGTGTAGGAGGGGAGCTCGTACATGGGGGCACAGACTACAACAACACTCACACGAGGGAATTGTCGACAGCTCACAGGAGCTGAGCTCAACTGGAGGTGGAGGTCGACTCGGAAGGCAAGTAGTCAGCCTGCAGGAGGGGAGCTCATACAGTGGGCACAAATTACGACAACACTCACACGAGGGAATTGTCGACAACTCACACGAGCCGAGCTCAACTGGAGGTGAAGGTCGACTCAGGAGGCAAGTAGTCGACCTGTAGGAGAGGAGCTTGTGCAGGGACTCGGTCTACTGCAACTCCACGACTCGAGGACTTTTATCGGTGCTGAAGTAGTTCGCCCTGCTGCTTAAGAAATTGCCAAAGAGTCAAATGCATCAATATCTTTAAGAAAACATCAATATCTTTAAGAAAACGACAAATGCATCAACTCCTTTGTCGATTTTGGAGGTTGACGTCCAAACCTATTCCTGATAGTTCCTCCAGTCGGAGGAGAGATGTAATCGGGGGTAGCTAGGCTGACATGCAAGGGGGGAGCTGATCTCGGCCGTCAATGCTGGGGCTCAGTCTTACAAGTACGCTTAAATCCCGACACACCGTCCCATTGTCCGCCCTGGGTTTTTTAGGAGAAACATGTCGAAGGCTCGTTTCCCAACCCAACCTGGAGATCACTCTCAGCTCTGCCACCTGGCTACGAAGGCCAGAGTACAAGTGAAGGGAAATGGTCCTGGGGGGGGGGGGAGGACACACATTCAAGTCCACCATTCTTTCACAGACTTGTACCTTCCAGAGCTCGGCAGGTTATCCCGCCATGGCAACAACAAAGACGCGTCCTGCTTTGCAAGACTAACAGTCGCTAAGAGCGGATCTTTCTCCATCGAGTTTAGGAGGTTAGCGTCCAGACCTGTTCCTGATAGTTCCTCCAGTTGGAGGAGAGATGCAATCGGGGGTATCTAGGTCGACATACAAGGGGGAGTTGATCTCGGCCGTCAGTGCAGGGCCTCGGTCTTACAAGGACGCTTAAATCCCGAAGCATCGTCCTATTGTCCGCCCTGGGCTATTTAGGAGAAACAGGTCGAACACAGGTTTCCTAAATCGATCGTGGGGTTGGACTGCTTCTAACTTACTTGAGATGCTTCAAGAATATGAGCTAAATCCCCATATTCCAGGGTGTTAGAGAAATATCATCGATGTATATGTGTGAACAAGCGTACCATTCCCTCCTATAGGTAGAACCCTTTCAGGTTATCATAAATCCATATGTTTGAGGAGATGAAATGAATAACATAGCGGCCTGATTGCTGAAGCGATAGCCTCACTCTTTTAAACTCACAAAATTGAAGCGAACACCATAGTTGCTGAAGTAGTGATCTCGCGAGTATGGAACTCGCGGAATTAAAAGAGAGCACCCTATCCGTTGAAGAGATCACCTCGCGAGTATGGAACTCGCGGAATTAAAGGAGAGCACCCTAGCTGTTGAAGAGATGACCTCGCGTGTATGAAAATCGCAGAATTAAAGGATAGTACCATAATTGTTGAAGAGATGACCTCACGAGTATGGAACTTGCGAAATTGAAGAGAGCACCTAGTAAGCATGAAGGACATCCCGAGTAGGAGCTCGTATAATAGTAGCTTGAAGATGTCATGAGTAAACCGTCTCATGAAATATAGGTTGTCCGAGGAGATCATCATAAGTAGGAACTATTTGGTCATAAAAAAAAGTACTCACTGGCTTTACCAAAACACCAGTAAGTGTGAACATGTATGAACATATATGAAACACACCACTGTTAAAAAGGAGATGAACTAGGCGGGGGGTAAGTGTCGCTTCTGACATTAGAACCCCTACGCAGAGTTTTCGGGGGTTCCGCTGCCCGGTTAGCGGATGGGGGTCAAGGGGGTAGCGCCCCTTACGGGGTCCGGGGGCACTGCCCCCGGAAAATGTTTCATTTTCCACTCCCAACTCGCCCAGATTCTGAGCTATCCCGGCCTTGCGAGTAAGTCACTTGCAGAACTCGCCTATGGGCGAGTAACACAGATTACTCACATTTTCAACTCGCCTATGGGCGAGTAACAAAGATACCTCTCCAATCCTGCTTGTGCTCACCTATGGGCGAGTATAAAGGAAGCTCGCCTCTTCAAAGTCGCAAGTCCCGCATATACTCGCCGATATATCGCCATCTACAACTTGCCTCCATGAACTCTTCTGCATATTCTCGCCTAGGGTTGTCGCCATATGGAACTCGCCTATGGGCGATCAACAAGGGAACTCGTCAACCTGCATAGACTTGCCAGCTGAAGTCGTCGTCTGGAGCCCGCCTAAGGAGGTCGCAATCTGGAACTCACTGATGAGCGAGTAATAGGGAAGCTCGCCCCATGAAGCCGTCGAACTTGAAAGTCGACATCGTGAAGTCGCCTATGGGCGAGTAACCAGGAAACTCGCCCATCTTGCCGTGAACTTGCCCATCTTGCCGAATGCTCGCGAGTTGTTGCATTTGGTCTCCAGCTCGCCATCTTAAGCTATGAAATCTTCTAGCAAAAATTTCTTCCTCGGCTACGATCCACGCTCACCGCACCAAATGTTGAAGCCGGGAAAATTTCATACTCCAAAACTCGGATCAAGGCAACCTAAGGTTACTGATTCTACGGTCCGACGTCACAATTCAAATGGCTAGTGCGAGAGAGAGGAAACTATCTATAAGCACACCCCAAGTGATCCAGCAGGGAGGTCCCACCACGTACCCGGAAGTTTGGGAGAAACTTCCCCTCCACAACCAAAAGGTTGGGCGAGGTACTAGACAAGCATGGACTAAACGAGTATCCACTTGGGGGAGGGACCTCAACCTCTTCCAAAAGTGACATTTCTGGTACCCTTGGAGGTCTATTTATAGAGAAATCCTGGGGGGGGGGGTATAGTCGAGTATCCAGCCTCTGCTAGCGAGTATCTAGGGCTACTCGCGAGGTACTCGCCCATGCTCGCCTCTGCTCGCCCAATGGTCTGCGAATAACCGTCTACTTGAGTACTTCTGATCTCGACGAATTATGGGTTATACAATATCAGTCAATAGCAGACATATCAGGGGATATATTCCAAAAAGATATTTTGCAAAACAATATTGGAAACGTGTCGTTTTGTCCATAAAACCTTTACGTCGGCCGACATGTCGGCCGACATGTCGGAGGATGTCCACAACAGTGCCTATGAATGAGCACAACACTCGGCATCTGTTGTTGGAGGATTGTTGGATTTGCCAAAATAATAACTAGGTTCGGTGGATCGATGTGTATAAGTGGCGATGGAGCCGCTTGACTGCTACTAGTTTGACCATGGATTAGAACAATGGTGGTTGTA
The DNA here is from genome assembly GCA_039583875.1 of Platanthera guangdongensis. Taxonomy (NCBI): domain Eukaryota; kingdom Viridiplantae; phylum Streptophyta; class Magnoliopsida; order Asparagales; family Orchidaceae; genus Platanthera; species Platanthera guangdongensis. The sequence continues at coordinate 8,322,573 of CM077166.1, read as the reverse complement.
AGATCACTGAGCTTATTGGAGAGGGTGACAATGTCTTCTCGGCGTTGTGTGTCGGTTGCTTGAAAGCGTGCTTCTAGGCATGTCAGAAACGTTTGCATCATGTTCCTTAGTGTACTCATTTGATCGGATGAGTCCCACATATTTCAGTATATAAATTAATGGAGTGACTATTTAATTAAAAATTTAATCTGCAAGGAAGATAGACGACTGACAAAAGATCACGTAGGGCTCGAAATAACCGACACAGGGCTCGAAACAAATGAAACAACCCGATGATGGGAATTGGGGTAGGGCTCGAAACAACATCGGCTGGCAGAAGATCGTGCGGTAGACAAACATTGTACAGGTGCTCGGTAGACAAACATTGTACAGGTGCTCGGTAGACAAACATTGTACAGGTGCTCGGTAGACAAACAGGCGTTCGAGTTGAGTTGTCAATGTAGAGTTTGCAGTCGCAGGAAGAGTTTACAGGCACAGGATTGCGATGTTGAAACAGAACGAAGAAAGGCTTGTGGTTTCTCTTCGCTCAACGAAGGGGCTTGAGGGTTTCAGTTGGCAGCGCTGGGGGTATGACTCGAAACTGCATGCTGGATCAGTAGGCGTGCTGGAGGCTGGACGTCACAGAGTTCGAATGCTAACACCTGGGCTCGAAACCAAAGTGCAGGCAGCGGCGTATGAAGGCGATGTCACGTGCGGGAGCAGGCTTCTGCTGAAGAGGAGGATCAATTAGCTCTGATGCCAAGTTGTGTGCTTGCCGGTGTAGTGGCCCGAGGGGAGGGAATACCTTGGAGCCGGAACCGCGGCTATCTAGACGGGGCTTGCTCAGGAGGAGAGAACTACCAAAATCTTTTACTTAAGACAAAAGATAATAGAATACATTTTTGATACCTTCATTTAAACCCTACTTGCCTTTAAATGGGCTACAAATCTACAATACCACTTTATTGATGCAAACCCTAACCATCTAATAAACTAAGCACAACTAATAATAATAAAAGACCCTAAATATAATAACTAGTCCCGTCACATGTGGCCCATAACAAATACCTGATCTTAAAAGGGTTCATCTTTTATTTGGACACTGGTATACATTTATGGGAAATTAGAGAACTCTCAATGCGGCCTCTGGAAATGTTTACAAGCCTCCATTTGGTAGATTTTTCACATTGTTGCACTTGCTTGGAGTCCAACGTTACTACTGTTGTCTTCCATCCAGAAATTAGCAACTACATTTGGGAACTGGTATACATTAATGGGAAATTAGAGAACTCTCAATGTGACCTCTGGAAATCCTTACAAGCCCCCATTTGGTATATTTTTCACACTGTTGTATTTGGCTGGAGTCCAGCGTTGCTACTGTTGTCTGCCAGCCAGAAACCAGCAAGTGCATTCGGTTATTCTCCAGCTCCGCACCATCCTTTTCGAACCAGCTCTTCTCCTTTTTGAGGTCCATGTTCAGAAGTCTTATGCCCAGAATTGGTGGAACTTCTCCTCTTCAATCGTTGACCCTCCCTCTTTCGACCGATGAAGAGATCCTTAGCGCGGGCACATACCAAATTGGAGGTGAGTGTTGGCATGAAGGCGAGTCCCAATGAGTAAGGTGACATCCATAAGATGCTAAGGAATGTCATGGAGGATTTAGACAGCAACGAAAGTTGCAATTGCGTAGATCCGCGTTCAGATTGTTCGGTCCGACGGAATCACTGCTCCATTGGTTGCAGGTTGATCACTTGTAGAACTCCTGTTGCTTCCGTGGACTCGTGCTACTGAGTTGCTACGCGCCGACGCCACCTGACAACGGCCAATGAAAACACGCAGCGACACAAATGAATGGGAACAAACATGGACAGTGCTGCTCCGAGGTCCGATAGAAATCAAGGATCCAAACGAATTAGAGGCTGGTTTTCCTTTCCCATGCTGCATTTTCGCCGGGTCAGATGGAGACGACATGGCTCGAGGGGGTTGGAACGAATAATATGGATACTATAATGATGGATGCATGGAGCCACCACCACCTCGACATGATGAACTAGGACTTCCACGAGGAGTAAAGATGGATTTCTCCGCCTTTGATGATAGAGAGGACCCACTAATTTGGTTAGCACGTTGCAAGTAATTTTTTACAAACCAACACACAATGTGGTGTGACTGGATTGAAGGGGCATTCTATCATTTGATGGGATCCACACAATTGTGGTTCGTTCAGGTGGATATTGGATAGGGAACACTCCAACATGTTGTGTGTGGAATTTCAAGGTCTATTGTAACATGTAGCCCCCCTCTTCGTGGAAACTCCCTCCGCAACTTGATTTCACTGCGACAAATTGGAAGTGTGGATGAGTTTTCATAACATTTTCAAGGAATCTTAGGGTGGGAAACCTCAATTAGACCAGATCAGCAAGTGCATATTTTTAGGTTTGGTTGCAAGGGTGGCTTCGCCTGGAGGTGGAGTTTGAAAAGCCGAATGATGTGATCTCAACTATGTTCTTGACTCACACTTGTGTAATGCGCTTGCAATTAGGGTGTTCACGAACCGAATCGTATTGAATAACTCTTCAATCGAATCTAAATTTATAATAGAATGCAGAGAATCCAAATATTTGAATTCAAATTCGGATTCGTGCCGAAATCCTGAATTTGAATTCAAATGTAATTGTATAAAATTTATTTAATTACATAATTTATTTAATTATATGAAGTTTAGTTATATATATTGCTATTATTTGGATTCTTGTTCGAATTCGTAAACAACGAATTTTAATTGAATCTTCACGAATCGATTCCCGAATTATTCACGAACTATTTGGTTTGCGGACAACCTTACTTGCAATTAGATTGAGCAATGAAGAAGTATAGACTGATGTCGCTTTAACTGGGAGCTGCAGATCTTAGAGAAATAAAGATGCAAATCCTAGAGAACCATCACCTCAATCGGGTGACAATGAATATAAAGAGGAGGCTGACAATGAATATAAAGAGGAGGCTGACAATGAATATAAAGAGGAGGCTGACAATGAATATAAAGAGGAGGAGGCGGAGGGGACAAGGAATATCAAGAGGAGGGTGGCAATCCTCTGCGAGGTTCGTGCTTCAATTGTGATTAATTTTGTGTGTCGGGGGGTTGGAAAAAGACGGCTACAGGGAAGTGATGAAGAGAGGAGGAGAGGGAGAGAAAGAGAGGAGGGATTTAGAGTTTAGAGAAGAAAGGGAAAACACACATTCATTCCAGTATGAAAAAAATACATGGCTTACACGTCCTCTTATAGCGATGAGGAGCGAATACAAAAGGAAATTCAGAAATTAGTAAATACAAAAATACTTAAAATGACAAGCAAATAAAGCAACAAATAAAACGTTTCAAGCAAAAGAAGCAACCAATAAATCACTAATTATCTTCTGCGGTAATTGTGGGGCCACCCGATATACGCGCCCGACGCGTGTAAACTTTTCAAGAGGCTCGTCGTCGTGTAGCTCCGTAACAATGTTGTCATCTGGAAAATGTGCCTTGTCCTCAAGGCAGTAGTCGGGAAACTGACAGCGGAAATCATCCCGAGGCAACCATGTTGCGTCCGAGTCGGGCCGGCAGGTCCAAGCCACAAGGACCTCTGATGTACGGTCCCCTAGGGTGAGACATCTCTGATCGAGGACCGAGGCGGGGTAGTACCGTGCCTCTCCTGCAAGGTCGAGGTCGGCCGGGATGCGATCTGTGGGGGTGTGTTCGCACACTACGCGTTGTAGCTGTGAGATATGGAAAATCGGATGAATGCGGCTCCCAGCTGGAAGGCGAAGGTGGTAGTAGACTGCCCCTATACGGGCGAGGACCTTGAAAGGCCCGAAGAAACGAGGTGCCAGTTTCGGACATGGTCGGCGGGCCACCGAGAGATGCCGGTATGGGTGCAGTTTGACGAAAACATTCTCTCCTACCTCGAAGGAGAGGTCCCGACGTTTCTTGTTAGCGAAGGAAACCATCTTCTGTTAAGCCCGACGTAAGTGGTGCTTCAAATGATCTAGAGTGGTGTCCTTGTCACGGAGGGCGGTGTTCAAGCCCTCCACCTGGCATTCCCTGGAAGGTGACATAAAATAGATTGAGGAGGGAGGCCGTAAACGGCCTCGAATGGTGTAGTACCGACCGCCTGATGGTGGGCGGTATTATATGAGTATTCGGCCCACCCGAGCCACTTGGCCCAACTGCGAGGCTGTTCCCCCGCGGAGCAGCAGAGATATGTCTCCAGACACCGGTTGAGGACCTCCGATTGGCCGTCTATCCGCGGATGGTATGTCGTGCTCATGCGGAGACGGGCGCCCTGTAAGCGGACCAACACGGTCTTTCCAAAAAGTACTCAGGTAGAGCGGATCGCTGTAGCTCACGATCGACCGAGGAAACCCGTGGAGGCGCACGACCCCCTGGATGATGCTGTCGCCTGTCGGCGACTATGACAGCCATGTATGGGTGGCAAAGGGGAATGAAATGAGCATACTCCGAGAGATGATCCACCACGACCAGAATGCAGTCGTGTCCCTGTGATCGGGGCACTCATGTGATGAAATCCATAGCGACGTCGTGCCAAATGCGATCGGGGATCGGGAGGGGCTGAAGTAGACCACCCGAAAACACGACCTCGTACTTGGCCTTCTGACAGGTGAGGCAGGCGCCTACTAAGGCCTTGACCTGTCGAAACATGTGAGGCCAATAGAGTGAGGCGGCCAGCAGTCGGTATGTCCGGTAAGCCCCGACATGTCCCCCCGTGGGTGAAGCATGAAACTCGGCCAACAACAGAGGATTTCTCGGGCAGGATGGGGCGAGTACGAGGCGACCCTTGAAGAGTAGACAGCCGTCAACCAAGGAGTACAGTGGACGTGCCCCCCCGTGGGTGAAGCATGAAACTCGGCCAACAACAGAGGATTCCTCGGGGAGGATGGGGCTAGTACGCGACGACCCTTGAAGAGTAGGCAGTCGTCAACCAAGGAGTATGGTGGGTGGGTCGTGGCGTTCGCGAGGAGTGCTATCCATATCCCTTTAAGAGCCGGGTCGACTTCTATTTCCCGTTGAAGGGTATCCACATCCTCCCAGATCGGGCGGGAGATGGCTGCGAGTATGGGGTTGCGCGAGAGGGCGTTGGCCGCGCGATTCGACTTCGCTGACCGGAACTCGATGCTGAAGTCGTAGCCTCGTAAGCTTGGACACCCATACTTGTTGAGCGAGCGTAGCAATTTTCTCTGTTGTAGGAGGTAGCGAAGGCTATGATGGTCATTGCATATCACGAACTGCCGGCCCAGGAGGTAAGGTTGCCAATGCTGAACAACGAGGATGAGGCACATGAGCTTGTTCTCGTAAGCGGAGCGGCTGCACATCGTGTACGAAAAGACGCGTCTGAAATAGGCCACAGGGCGGCTGGCCTGCATCAATACGACTCCCATGCCGACGCCCGACGCGTCGCATTCCACGATGAAGGGCTGGGAGAAATCCGACATGGCTAACACCAGGGCATGAACTAAGGCCTGTTGTAGAGCGGTAAAAGCGGCGGAGGCCGCCGCCGTCCACTCGAAAGGGCTTTCGGCCGACTTCTTCAGTAGTTGGGTGAGAAGTCGGGCCAACGTGCTGTACCCCTGGATGAACCGGCGGTAGTACCCGGTCAATCCCAAGAATCCCCTGAAATCGCGGGAAGAGGATGACGTCGGCCACTGAAGGACGACCTCGATCTGGTTGCTGTCCATGGAGTCTCCCGCAACGGAGATGGTGTCCCAGATAGCACACCTCTGGAACCCCAAAGGAACACTTTGTTGAGTGGAGTTTTAGGTGGTGGCGTCGTAGAGTAACCTATGTCTGGTGAACGTGCTGGAGGTGCTCCTGCCAAAAAGGACTGTAGACCAATATGTCATCAAAAAAACAAGTACGTGCTGACGAAGTATCAGACGAAAAATGTCGTTCATTGTGGCCTGAAAAGTGGCCGGTGCGTTGATCATGCCGAAAGGCATAACCAGAAATTCATAGTGGTCGTCATGGGTCCGGGAAGCCGTCTTGGCGATGTCGGCCGGTCGTATGCGAATCTGGTGGTAGCCGACACGGAGGTCCAGCTTGGTGAAGACGGTCACGCCGTGGAGCTCATCCAAATGCTCCTGAATCACCAGAATCAGATACTTGTCTGGGACGGTGGCTTTGTTGAGTTTCCGATAGTCCACACAGAAGCGCCAACTTCCGTCTCTTTAACTGACCAGCAGGACCAGGCTGGAAATGTTGGTATTACCATGGTGATCTAGAAGTGATCAAGCATGTAGTCTCACTGCCAACGCAATATGAGCTTTGCTCATTTGTGATATGAGTGAAGAATCAAGCCTATGACGTTCAGGAATATGGTCGGAAGAATCTAAGGGAAATTCGTCGAGTATAACCGAGAGATTTCGACGAATAGTCTTGAATTCGTCGAGTATAGTCGTGACATCTCAACGAGTCTGTTTGAATTCGTCGAGTATCGTAATGTTATCTCGACGAATTGGACTTAATTCGTAGAGTATCGTCATGACAAATTCGACGAGTTAGACCTCGATTCGTCGAATATCGCCTTAATACTTGAACTATTTGCCCTGTCTCGATCCGTTGAGTATACTCGTGTTATTTTGACAGATTAATTTTGATTCGTCGATTATCGACGTGAATACTCGACGAATTCTGTTTCGTCCGGTTTATTTCCTTTAAGTCTGGTTCGGCGTGGTCTGCAGGTATCAGAAGTTTTGGTCCACTGTATATATATGATTTAAACAGTAAACCGATTACTTACGCGATTTTTCTGACCGAATCGAGCCATGACCTTCTTCCCCGACGAAACAGTTCCGCCTAGGTCTTGATCGCCGCTCGTTGTCGCCGACCGTCCACCCGACCTGCTATTGTTGCCGGAAAGTGTTTCCTCGGCGTCATCTTCGTCACCGCCTCCTCTCCTTTAACAGATCTAGTAATCCGTGGAGACGTTGATGACGAACCTTCTTCTGACCTAGATCTTGTGTGACAAGAGTCTAGGGTTCTCCGTGCTCGTGTGGATATCCGTAGAGGCGTGGACACTATTCTATGCTCGGAATTCGGTCGTTGCCGTTCGTTGGATTTCTTCGGAGCACCTAGGTTGAGTATTGACTCAATCCCTCAAAGGTATAATTTATTTATTGCAATGTTCTTGATCAATGTTCATCGCTAGATCAGAATTTCTTTTGGGTTTTCTTGTTCCATTTCCACTGCACACAAGTGTTGTGACGTATAGCAAAACCCAACAGGAAAAGGGGCTGGCACTGGGGCAGATGAGACCCCCCATCAACATATCGCGTACCAGCCTCTCGATCTTGTCCTTTTGCGCGTGCCCGTAGCGGTATGGTCGGACCGAGACTGCTGACACACCGGGATGAAGAGGTATGTCATGATCGTGCGGCCGAGCTGGTGACAACCCGGATGGTGCAGCTAAGAGATCCGCAAACTCGAATAGAAGGGCCAGAAGGTCCGGAGGTGGTGCTGAGGTTGGTGGTGTGCTGCCCGAGATGGGCCAGAGCCAAGCCGAAAAATCGATGTACGCAGTCCGCTGAATCGCGCAGACAGAGACGAGGGAGCGAAGTAGCGCGGCGTCTCCCACAAGGCAACACTCCCGATCGTTCTGGAGGAAACACATCGTCATAGTCCCCCAGTTGACTCGTACGTCACCCAGCGTGCAAGCCCACACAACTCCCAGAATGGCATCGATCCCGCCAAGGCCGAAAACGTAGAAGTCCGTCGTCACCGAGTAAGGGCCCACTGAAAGTGAGACGGACCTGGATCGAGCGGCGATGACCATCGCCTAGACTGACAGTGAAATCTGGAGAAGGTTCCATTGGAAGACGTAGCTGCTGGGTTAGATGAGATGAAAGAAAATTATAACTCTCCCTACTGTCCACCATGATGACAATGTGGCGGTCGCCCAACCTGCCCGCCAACTTCATGGTTTGGGGGCCTGAAATGCCACCCACAGAAAAGCATGGAAGCTTCAAATGGTGAAGGCCTGCGTCAGCGACGACCTTTGTGGTGTCCTCTGTCGTGATCTCAAGATCTTCAAAGTCCGCCAAAGTTATCTCGGGCTCGAAGTCGCCGATGATGGCATGAAACTCCTTGACCGCACAAACGTGGGTAGGAGAATAGGGTTGACGACAGCGGAAACACAACCCTTTGCGGCGAAGATCGTCGAACTCGCGGTTGTAGAACCGCTGAGGCGGGGCAGGACGGCCTGGCCTTGCGGCCGGAAGGGGCCGACGGGCTTAGGGCTTCAGGGCAGCAGTCCTCCATGGTCGGCCGCCTGACGAAGGCCCTCCTGGAATCTGCGGGGGGGGGGGGGGGGGGGGGAGGGGACAAATCCGCTTCCACAAGGCGGGTCATGTCGAGGGCCTTGGAAACCGTCCGGGGGTGGTGGGTGCGGGGCTGGGACTGGATGTTGCGCCGAAGGCTCTGCATGAATAAGCCAAGATAGTGATCTGGTGGTAGGGCAGGAACATGGGTGACGAGTGTCCCAAACTCATCGATGTAGTCATCCAGCGCACCAAATTGTCGTACTCGACAGTCTTTCGACGGCGGAGCCGAAATAACGGTTGTCGTAGCGACGAATCATTTCCTGCTTGATTTTTGACCAGGAGATGGTCGGGTTGGTCTGGCGGAGCCATCGGGCCCAGTGGAGGGCGGAGCCGTCGAGTCCCACAACGACGGTAGAGACCTTGTTCTGCTCTGGTGTGAGGTGGCGATCAAAGTACTGTTCTTCCTTGGCGATCCACCCAATCGGGTCTACCTCGGCGAAGGTGGGGAGGTCTAATGCAAGGGCCAGGCGGCCGAGGAAAAAATGGTGCGGGGTCCCCGATGTGCGGAAGTGGTGCCGCCCCGAGGATTGACGTGCCGATGGTCGGGCACGCGGATCCGCTGGCGGAGGAGGCCGCCAACACATCAAACTTTGCGTGGATGGCGAGCAAGGAGGCCACGATGGACTCCTGAGTACTGACACGATGTTGGAGGGCCTCGTTGGCGTCCTCCGATGGGGCCTCGGCAGTGGAGAGGGTGTTCGACGCCATGGCCACGAAAGGACGAACGACAGCGGTGGCGCGGCGCGGGTTGGACGGGCGACAGTGGATTGGACGGCGCTGCAGAGGCACGACGCGGAACAGGCGACACGTTGGCGGAGCAACAAACCAAATTGCACGGAGGCGCAGTCGGCGGAACAGGCCCGTCACGGGCTGGATCGCGACAAGTCGGCGTGGAATACGCGCGGAACGGCCCACGCGGGCGTTGCAAGTCGCGGAACGACAAGTAGCGCACGTGCGGAACGACAAGTCGCGGACTTGCGGGCTTGGATCGCGGAATCAACCGGCGGCCAGCGGCGGGCGGAGCGGCAGGTCAGACCAGTTTTTGGGGGGTCGGAGAAAGGTGGCTACGGGGAAGAGAGGAGGAGAGGAGAGAGAAAGAGAGAGAGGAGGGATTTAGGGTTTAGAGAAGGGAAAACACACATTCATTCGAGGATGAAAAAAATAAAGGGCTTACGCGTCCTCTTATAGCGATGAGGAGCGAATACAAAAAGAAATTCAGAAATTAGAAAATCCAAAATACTTAAAATGAGACAAGCAAATAAAACAACAAATAAAACGTCTCAAGCAAAAGAAGCAACCAATAAATCACAAATAATCTTCTGCGGTAATTGTGGGGCTACCCGATATAAGCATCCGGCACGTCTAAACTTTTCAAGAAGGCTCGTCGTCGTGTAGCTCCGTAACGCCAACCATAAATATAAAAAAAATTGGCTATAATTCGTAGACGGAGGGGACAATGTGGAGCAAGTAGTCCAAGCTGAACCTCTTAGGTGGTTGTTGAAATATTCTCCTTAAACTGCTATCCGCTTTCATTTGATTATACTATTTTGTTGCATATTCTATCTTTTGTAGAAGGGGTGCCTTGGTGCACCGGTTGAGGTGTTGCCGTCTGATCTTGAGGTCATGAGTTTGAGTCCTGGAAGCAACCTCTTGCAAAATACAAGATTAGGTTTTCTTTCATTTCATAGTTGTGGTGGGACCCTTCCCCGGACCCTTGCTGCACGGGGATGCTTTGTGCACCAGGCTGCCTTTTTATTCTATCTTTTGTAGGAACTCGCTATTTGCAATGAACAAATTTAATAATTCTCTCTTTCTTAGCCACTTTAAAAGATCCAGGATTAGGCTGATTGTGTTGAGGATAATCCATACGATAGAAAAAAGTAATATTGGACCCTCCCTTGGCTTTACAGGCTCCTCCAGTTAAATATTCCGATCTATACTGAAGCATAACTTGGTAAAAATCAGTTAACTGCTGTCAAATTGAGTCAAGGCATTGTCAAGTTTGACCAACAAAATCATTTGGGTCAATAATGTTTCAAGAGGCCCCTAGGCGGTCCCGAATAGACGAACTCGGCCAACATTGATCGGGAGATCGGGCTGTGGGTTGATCATGACCACGATGCAGACAACAAAGATGTTGGAAATGATTGTTATTTTCACTATTGAGATTGAAAAGACGATAGATCCACATGCGAAATCAAATCAGGAATCAGACACCATCAAATGTGGGCGGAATTTTTGGAACGGGGCTCCGTATCCAAATTTTTATCCGGGTAGGAGATCATTTCAATCTTCTACGAGATCATTTCGATCTCCTAATTCTCTCACACCCGTAAAAGAGGGGAAGTGAGAGAATTAGGAGATCGGAGATTGAAATGATTTCCTACCCGGACGAAAATTTGGGTTCGGAGCCCGGCTGCAATTTTTTTGCCAAATGTGGAGATGGAAACTAGGGAAAGATTTAGACCATTTGGTTCCCCCTTGATTTGAGCATTAAAACTTGGGAGAGATTTTCATATTTACCATTATTTGTTAGATATTTTGTTAATTTATTAATTTGTTATCTTTTTAAAACATTAAAATTTTGACTTTGTTTTTGCTTTGCTGATAAAAATCATTCTTAATCTTGCGTGCAGGATCTGAAGTGCTTTGTGTTTTCTCTTATATCCCTCCATTTCAAGATCAAACCAATTCAATCCTGAGCGTTTTTCTGGATCCAAAACTCTAATATGCTGAAGTTATGAAATTTCCTGTAATTTTTTCATGGCACCTGTTTTTCTTTTCCTCTCCTCGCACTGAGAGATTGTGCACTTCTGTTTAAGATAACTTCCATGACGCCTTTCTTTCGCGAATATTATCTTGTTTACGATTGATTAAGGGTCTGTCTAACGTGGCGTTTTTGCTCCGGCGAGTTTGGAGTAATAAGGCAACCATCATAAAATATTTGTTTGGCATACTCTTGGTTACAAAAAAATTACTAATTTTGGACATAAAAGTGGGTGGATGAAATGCCTTGGTAATGTAGGGTGTTCACAAACGACAGTTATGAACCGTTCTTGCCTGGCCTGCTTCTGACCTGGTGTGCTGCTGCTGGTTGATGCACAATTAATAAAGGAATATTTTTAAAAGAATTTTAGGCTCTGTTTGGCATGGTGGTGGTGGTCGTAAATGCATCGGTTAAAACGTCATTCCTTTAGCATTACCTGACAAATATCATCTGATTGAACATCAAATATCATTCCTTTAGCATTACCTGACAAATATCATTCTTAAGTGGACGTTAACAAATGACAATTTATTAACCTTGTGTTCATGATCGCCACCATCGTGCCAAACGTGCCAAACGGAGGCTATTAGTTGCCTTTGTCGTGGTGGAAACCTGGAAGTAAGAAGTACATATAGCATACTGGGCGTTGAAGGCAAGTCTATTATTATTATTTGTTTCAATTTTGCCCATCTTAGCTACAAATATTAGGCTCCCTTTGTGTGTGTGTGGGGGGGGGGGGGGGGGGGGGGGGGGGGCTCTTATGAGTTGAAACAAGAATGTCATCATTCCATTACCATTATAGAATGCATGTTTGTCATAACTATGGAGACGGAGAAAAGAAAATTAGTTTTGAACATAATAGTGAATTTAGTGTTTAGGTGAGTCCGGGCAATCACATATGGAGAGCATGCAGGTTGCTCCTCTAAGCATCCAACTTGATGAAATACATATGTGGAGGAATAAAATGGGTTGCAAACAATTGAGTCTTTATGAGTCCTGCAATCACCGCCCTAAAACATTCTATGACGGAGATTTTCACTGATGCTCAATTTGTTAAGGTAAAGCGCCCGAGTAGATTCAAAGGCTCCGTTTGGGGGGATTTATTTTCACGGTCAAGCGGTTATGATCGCATAAAACGGACCGTAATTAAGGTCTGATGCATTTTTGTTGTGTTGTTTTCTAATGTATGTTTTTTACTTCATATGGTAACAAGAAGTTGATCACTTTATTGTGGTCAACAATCGTCGACTACAACTCCATGATCAATGTTGTGCAGTGGTCGACGAATTACTTGCGACGATTTACAAAACAAGAACTATGAAGTGGTAAAATTAGTTTTGAACATAATAGTGAATTTAGTGTTTAGGTGAGTCCGGGCAATCACACATGGAGAGCATGCAGGTTGCTCCTCTAAGCATCCAACTTGATGAAATACATATGTGGAGGAATAAAATGGGTTGCAAACAATTGAGTCTTTATGAGGCGTGCAATCACCGCCCTAAAACATTCTATGACTGAGATTTTCACTGATGCTCAATTTGTTAAGGTAAAGCACCCGAGTAGATTCAAAGGCTTCGTTTGGGGAGATTTATTTTCACCGGTCAAGCGGTTATGACCACATAAAATGGACCGTAATTAAGGTCTGATGCATTTTTGCTGTGTTGTTTTCTAATGTAGGTTTTTTTACTTCACTTGGTAACAAGAAGTTGTTGATCACTTTATTGTGGTCAACAATCGTCGACTACAACTCCATGATCAATGTTGTGCAGTGGTCGACGAATTACTTGCGACGATTTACAAAACAAGAACTATGAAATGGTAAAATTATTTTTAACAAAATAAGCAATTCAATCTCAAATCCAAAATCCAAATTCACATCAACATCTATATTCAAATTAAGGCTCTGTTTGGCACGGTGGTGGCGGTTGTAAACGCATGGGTTAAACTATCATTCATTAAGGATCACCTAACAAACATCCGTTTGAACATAAAAGTGGATGAAGTTCCTTAGGTAGGTGTTAGCTATTGGAATATGCGTTCCACATCTTTTGGTTTGAGAATAACAAATCTTCGTGTGTATTTGATCACGTTTTGTTGTGTGTTTATAGTGTGCAGATTTACAGGTGCGAAGAACACAATTTTCAATCTCTATGACCTACCCCCGGGCATGTAACGCCCCAGAGTTTACAAGAAATGGCTCTGAGAGCTACCGCCCGGTGATAGTACTAGCGCCGACGGTAGGGTTACAGATTTATTGCTAGAGCCTTCTGCGAGATACCATCTAACGGTAGCTTGATAGCGTGCGGCGTTGACACTCGACGCTCTTGACACAATGATGCGTCAAATAACTACCGCGTGGAGCTGGTATGGTACCGCGGGGCGGTAGCATGACAGTTACGGCGCGACCACGTGTTAGTGTGTGTATGAAGAATTTGAATGGTGGGCTTGCCGAACAAGCACCACGCGGCAGTAGCTTATTACCGTGTGGCGGTAGCGCTCTGTACATGAACCGTTTTGAATCAGGGTCTAAAGAAAAGAGGAAGACAATGAAATTCTATTGTTAGTCAACGATCCAACGGTGGGCAGTGGGTTCTGTTGGTTTAAGTCCGTGAGATGAGGGTTCTTCCTCATTCTAACCTAGGGCTTTCTCTAAGGAGTTAGAGAGATGGGAGAACAAAGGAAGTGGAAGAAGAAGGAGCTTCCACCATTGTTGGAGCTTCGGAGCTCCGAGTCACGAGCCGAGTTTAGATCCGCTGAGGCGAGTCCGTTGCGGTTATTTTCATCCGGCTACTTTCTCATCCATGGCGCTGAAACGAACTTCAAAGGTAACGATCTTTCTCCTTGGACATGTGAAGTCCTTATTTTTTCATATTTGCATGAAGTCCTCCACTAATTAGTGGAGAGCGGAGGGATTTCCAACGGATTGATCGATGATATCCTCGTGAGATACTTGCATGTAGAATCCAGAATCGAAGTACGAAATATGCATGATGTGTGAAACCCATTCAGACAGGTTAGTCTAAATTTGTGTTGTATTGCTTTGCGTGCCAGAGAAGACTCCGCGATTAAACATGTAGTTTATAGAGTCGTGGGGTGTGCAGGTTACTACAATGAAAATACTGGAGTTGGTCTCTAGGAAAACACCCAGGTTTGGGGAAGAAATTGTGTTCTGTCCCCTACCGCGCGAAGGTAGCTCCAAGTGAGCTGTTTATGAGGCCTGTCTCTTGGAGACTAGAGGTCATTATGTTGAGTTGTGAGCTTAAATTGCCCAGATATGGTGGCTGTGAGAGCCAACCTTGAAACATAACACGGTTATGTATTGTATGAATGAGAAAGGGGAGGCTGACACACATCATGACTTTCAAGCCTGACGGTTTGAGCAACGGGCTGTGGCTGACCTGTACCCACCCTATGATGATCGACTTGGAGTGAATCACTACCTTGTATCTAAGAGAAATAGAGCGTCTTTGACTTTGGTGTAATAAAGAAAGAAGAGAGACTTAGGCTTCGGGCCGGAAAGACTAGTAATGCTTAAAAGAATGTTGACCATCACTGAGTACCGTGGTGGGACCCTGGGAAATCCGGTACACTGATAATGTGTCTTGTGTGCACGAGGCGTGTGGCCGTGCGCGCCAAAGTTTGTAGTGAATTGTACTTAAGTTGCATGTATTGTTGCCATATTATGTACTTGATGTTTACCTGCAGGGAAGGAGCACTGCCGCCCCGAGTGAGTGGCAGAGTCGTTATAATTTGGTTGGCTAAAGCTGACCGTTGCCTTATTTGCCACATCATTGTGGATTATTGTTATGCAGGTGCTGGGGAGCCAAGTGAAAAGTAGCGGGCTGAAGCCCTTATGCTATGTCGGCCCTCGAAGGCCAAGTGAAGCTTATTTATCGGTTTCATGTGTTGTCGGCTTGCATGCCGATGTATGCAAATCACATTAATATATTGGAACCGTTTGTAAGGCCAAAATCACCTTGTGTATTTTATATCATTCCATTGGTGTTAGTGGACATTCCTGGTGTTGGGTTCTCTTCTAATTAAATGCTTCCGCTAGAATGCAACTCTGAGTTAAGATACGTAATGGTTTGGAATCAATATGTAACTTCACTGACTGTCCGTGGAATATGGTGTGGGGCCCCGGCCGGACCTCCTGTTATATTCTACGTGACGGATGGGGGTGTTATAATTTGATAACAGATTCTGGTGTTGGTTTTTCTTATTCCAATTTCTGGGCAAATTCTTTCAAGGGGTGGTGAGCACGTGTATGTACATTATCGTTATAACATGAAATAACCCATGAATGTATACTTAGGAATGAAAATACACATGTATGAGAAACCTGCGTGTTCCTATAATTGCTTTTTGTAATTTTGTTTAGTCGCTTAATTGTGCGTTTCACGATTATAGGTGACTAAAAGCGGTTCAGGGGCAGTCTCAGCCCCAGCGCTCGGCGGAGAGTAATGCATCAGGTGACGAGCCAATACCTCCTCCTTCTACGAAAACGGTATGTTTAGTTGCTAAAGCCGTGTTCGCGATGATCAATGCACAACCAGGAGGGCGGGTATAACCTCCTACCTGCTGGGGTTGCCCGAGCGCAAGTTAGCATAGTTGAGCCTATGGTTATGCGAAAAGTGCTCGACGAGCCTTTAGAGATGAGGCTAGCGACAAAAAAGCAACTAAAGCACGTTATGAGCTTCCACCCTCCAATGTTTGAGGGAATTAGATCCCCCACTCAGGCCGAAGATTGGCACTCAAAAATAAAGAGAATCTTGCCGGAGACAGAGACGGAGATGGAGGAGAGACAGAAGGTTTCTGGGGCTACTTTATTTGGAAGGGAGAGGCAAGACTCTGTCGGGTGAGTTGGAACT